>MU273683.1:0-49556 GCA_022160365.1 Vararia minispora EC-137
TATCAGGAAATCAACTCCTTTAAATAATTCTGACTCTTTCCTGTTATGTGGAGGTGTAGCTACCTAATCTCTATGGGAAGGGAGAAAGAAAAGTATACTGGGAATATTTTTGATGAGTGCTGCACCAGTTGGGATTGAACCCGTGCCCGGGTGACAAAAACATACATCAATCCAACTGAACTAACTGCCTCACCATGTAATAGCGACCTAAGCATATATAGCTCACTCTGCCGCCTAAGCACCACCCATAATGCTAATATTGCCACTGTTGTAATTGGAGGGCATGTCAACGACATGGAGCAGTCACACCCACCCAAATTGGATGCCCTACCAATGCGTTCACACTGCCAGGTTCAACCAGTACCCAGCTTGCTGAGCCTGAGGGTGACCCCAACAGACCAAAAGTGTCTGCACTGCTGATCCGACCTCGCTCCGCATGACCCATTTATGTCTTCATTACTGATCCGACCTGGCCTCCAATTTCGGCCTTTATGTATACATTATAATCCGACCTAGGGTCATTTTTGAGGCCATTTTTGTATGCATTATGATCCGACCTCTGATGGCATAAGCCGGGGTCCTGGTACCGCGCGGCGAGCACGTGGCGCGTGGGAGACATCCCGGAGGCGCGAGGCCGCCGGCGCGGGACGCTCTCGTCTTCCTCCACCACGCCCCAGCCCCGAACCCAGCCAGAGATGTCGTCGCCGACGCACACGCCGGATGCGAATGGGGGGTACAAGCGGAAAAGGTGCGCCGCCGCCTACGTCTGCGGGGAAATGGCTCTGTTGACAAGTCGTCTGCCAGGTCGCGCTCACCGGCGGACAACGGCGCGCCGCCGCCGTCACGCCGCCGCTCGCGCTCTCCACCAGCACGCCCCGTCAACGTCCGCGTCGAAGACATCGACCCTGTGCGCCGTGCGGAGCGCGAGCGGCAGCTGGCCGCTCGGATGGCCGCAGTAGAGCTTGAGAAGGAGGGCAAGGGCAAGGACGGCGACGGCGCAGTGAAAGAATTCGACGCCAGGGCAGAGTTCGCGAAGCTCACTTCGACGCGCTCCGGGGGCGTGTATGTGCCGCCCGCGCGCCTGCGCGCCATGCGCGAGGCTGCGTCGGCGGACCGCTCGAGCGCGGAGTACCAGCGGCTGTCCTGGGACGCGCTGCGCAAGTCGATCACCGGTATCGTGAACAGGGTCAACGTTGCGAACATCAAGCACGTCGTGCCAGAGCTCTTCGCGGAGAACCTCGTCCGCGGCCGCGGCCTGTTCGCGCGCAGCGTCATGAAGGCCCAGGCCGCGAGCTTGCCCTTCACGCCCGTCTTCGCCGCGCTCGTCGCCATTATCAACTCGAAACTTCCTCAGGTCGGCGAGCTCGTTCTCACGCGGCTCGTCAGCCAGTTTCGCAGGGCGTTTAAGCGCAATGACAAGGTCCGTGGTTCGGGCGTTCTGGATTTGCATCGTGGCGAGGCGCTGACGCTCTGTGGACTAGACTGTGTGTCACTCGACGACGACCTTCATCGCCCACCTCGTCAACCAAAACGTCGCCGGCGATATCATCGCCCTCCAGATCCTCATTCTCCTCCTCGAGCGCCCGACCGACGACTCCATCGAGATCGCCGTCGGCCTCACGCGCGAGGTCGGCGCGCACCTGGCTGAGAACTCGCCCAAGGCGAACGCTGCCATCTTCGAGCGCTTCCGCGCCGTGCTGAACGAAGGCGCCATCAGCCACCGCGTGCAATACATGATTGAGGTCCTTATGCAGGTCCGGAAGGACAAGTACAAGGACAACCCGGTCGTCCCTGAAGGGCTGGATCTCGTTGAGGAGGAGGACCAAATCACACACACGCTCAACCTCGAGGACGATCTTCAAGTCCAGGAAGGCCTGAGTACGTCTCGTGCCCGTTTCGAGTCGGTCCGCTGGCTGAAGCTTGCTCAGATATCTTCAAATTCGACCCCAACTATCTGGAGAACGAGGACAAGTACAAGCAGATTAAAGTGGAGATTCTTGGCGATTCTTCGGACGAGGATGAGTCTGGTTCCGACGAAGAGTCGGACGAAGATGACAGTGATGACGAGGAAGGTGCGTGTTTGGTCTTCCTTCCGTATGCTTAGTTTACCGACCCTTTCGCCATAGTGGCACCGGAGAAGGAAGGTATCGAAGACCGGACGCAGACGAACCTCGTCAACCTGCGGCGGATCATCTACCTTACGATCATGAATGCCCTGAACTATGAGGAGGCAGTTCACAAGCTTCTCAAGGTTCAAATGAAAGAGGGCGAAGAGGTGTGCACGAATCGATCCTTCCGGCCTCTGTATTTTTACTGATTGCTCGTTCCAGATAGAGCTCGTGAACATGGTTATCGAATGTTGCTCGCAAGAGCGGTCCTACTCGGTCTTCTACGGCCTCGTCAGCGAGCGTTTCTGCAAGCTCAATCGTGTATGGAACGAAGCCTTTGAAGAGGCGTTCGTCAACTACTACAGCACGATACATCGGTACGAGACCAACCGCCTCCGCAACATCGCGCGCCTCTTCGGCCATCTTTTGGCGAACGACGCCATCTCCTGGGCGGTCCTCCAGACGATCAAGATCAATGAAGACGATACGACCAGTTCGAGCCGCATCTTCATCAAGATTGTGTTCCAGGAGGTCATGGAGGCAATGGGTGTCGCGACGGTCAAGGAGCGCTTCGCGGATCCGGAGGTCAGGATGCTCACGCGCGGCATGTTCCCCCTCGACAACCCGAAGGACACCCGGTTCGCGATCAACTATTTCACGAGCATCGGTCTCGGAGCCGTAACGGAGGAGATGCGCGAGCATCTCAAGGTACGCGTAGATCGGCCTTTGAACTGCAGACAGAACCTGACGACGGCCATCCGTAGAATGCACCGCGCCTCATTATGGAGCAGCGTCGCCAGATGCTCGAAGCCGAGTCGTCTTCGTCCGACAGCGATTCGGACAGCGACGGCGACTCCGATAGCGACTCGGACTCAGACCCATCGAGCGCCTCGGACTCGCCCATGTCGGACGACTCGCGGGACCGCCGCAGGAACAGACGCTCACCCATGCCGCAGCGCCGGCGCCGCTCGCCCTCGCCGCGTCGCCGCGATTCGCCCCCTCCTCACCGTCGCGACTCGCCTCCGCCGCGCCAGCACAACTTGCCTCCACCGCGCCGCCACGACTCGCCTCCACCGCGCCGCCACGACTCGCCGCCACCGCGTCGCCACGACTCGCCTCCACCGCGCCGCCACGACTCTCCTCCACCTCCGCACCGCGACTCTCCTCCACCGCCGCGCCGCGACTCTCTCCCACAGCGCCGCCGCGACTCTCCGCCTCCCTCACCGTCCCCACCGCCGCGTGATCGCGCATATGACGACGTGGACAAGTTCGGCCGTGCGCCGCCGCCGCACCGCAGGCGGCAGTCTGACTCGCCGTCGAGGTCGCCACCGCCGAGGTCCAGGTACGAGCGCGAACGTGATCGGTCGCCGGCGAGAGGAGGGTATGAGAGGGAGAGGGGAGGTGGATATGGGCGGGAGCGGGATGGGTATGGAAGGGGCAGGGATGGATACGGAAGGGATGAGTTTGGAAGGGACAGGGATGGTGCGTACGGGAAGGACAGGGAGGGGTACAGGGATCGCGACAACAGGTATGGCAGAGAGCAGGGCAGCGGGTACGGCAGGGAGGGAGATCGCGGACACGAGCGCCGCTAGGACCACTCGAAGGAACGTAGGTGGTGATCTGTCTCGTACGTGCCCAGTCGAATTGGCCTGCATCTGTGCGCGCACTCCTTGTGTCTTTCGATGTATTATTTAGGGTGCTCAAAACGCAATGATCCGCAACTGGAACGGAATTAACATTGCTTTGCTCGGACATGTATGTTCTCAGCCGGTGCCTTCGAAGCGAAAGACCTCCGGAACTTCCTGTACGCCGTGTTGCTTGAGATCACTGCCGCTTTCGTAGCGCAATAGCACACTCACCGTCCACCACGGCACATCCTTCCCGCTCCCCGTCGCGCCCTCGATGAAGCTCTCCTGCATCCCATCCGTCATTGCCCACCACCTCTTCGTATCCTCGTCCTGCGCATTGATCGCGCTGTCGCGCGCCCAGTCGTCCCCGACGTACTTCATCGTTGCGATGAGCAATCCGAGCGGCTTATGGTAGAATATCGAGTAGTCGACGATGTGGGCGCGTTCAAGGGCGGCGAGGACGTTGGGCCAGACTTCTTTATGCACCCTGAGATACTCGGCCTCGGCTTCGGGTTTGAGCTATTGTCAGGAAGACACGGCAAGGGGTGAGTGTCAGGCTTCTTGTTGGAATAAGCAGACCTTGATTATCTGGCAGATACGTCTTCCTTCTGTCGTAGATGGCATGATGGTGGTCGCCTGCCAGGAGTCGAAATGAGCTCGAGCAGGACGAGCGGGACGAGAGCAGCAGACCAAGCTTTGTGGGCCGTCGGGCCGGGTACCCCGAGATTCATCGGGGAGGGGGGCACTACTGACGTCGATTTTGCTCGAGTCGGCAGCTTGTCAGTGTTTTGCCGCGAAACGCTCGGTCGCATGCGCTTCAAAGCGCATTTCTGGAGACCGACTTTTTTTGCCACGTTGGTCGTATCATCGCGCAAGAGACTCAGTACCTGTTGACTGCGAACAAACCCTAAGTTGGTAGCTATCGTCCACGCCAAATAAATGCTTCAGTCGTGCACGGCCTTCTCCCGGTCGCAGGCACCATGCATCCGTCGTTCTCTATGATGACTCCTGTGAGCATCGAGCCCTTCCGAAATCGTACAGGACCTGACCAACGGTGCGTGAGACAGCTCAGTGGTTTGGGGGCCAAGGTCGTAACGTGCACTCTCGGCAGCCCCTCCGCGGTGCAAACCTTGGCATAAGCCATCAAGTGGGACGCATTAGATGGTCGGACTTCGACTGATATCCAAGATAAATCCCAACTTTGCCGTACATGTATCAGGCTATATCGTCCCTCCAGGGGTCAAATTTAGCCTGCACATATTTCAGGGCCAGAGCCGGTAATCTTGAAAACCCCTCTGCCTCCTAGACCGCCATGTCATTCTTCGCAAAGATCAATCTTGTGTTGCTAGCAGTTACTTTTCCAGCTTGCTACATCCTCGGCCGTATGCTCTTTGCATTCAGGCGCAATTATGTTGGAGCCTATACGTCGCCACTCGCAGTGCTTCCCGGATCCAAACGTGCTTCTCTACTCTTGGGTTCTTTTTCAGACGCACCCGAGTCGGAATCGGTGCGCCTTGTGTCCTCTTGGATCAAGCAGTACGGTCGTGTCATATGAGTCTACTCGCTCTTCGGGGCGAGTCACAAGTATTGATCAAGAGCCCCTGATAGCTTATAAGTTTATGGTGCGGTAGGTTCAGAAGATGGTTACAGTCGATACGAAGGCCGTCCGCCACGTCTTGAACAGCGGATATTTGTATCAAAAACCGGATCAGCTGCGGTCTCTCTCTGGACTAGGGCTCGGCGACGGGCTTCTTTTCGTTGAAGGGGAGATCTCAGATGATGTTTGTACTGCGCGCCGATTTACCGAAACTTTTGTCCAAAAGCACACGAGGTGCCTTTCCGTCATCATAGCAGCCTTGTCCGAGTCGTGCACAGGACTCGTTCGCGCTTAGCTTCGTGATATTTGGCTGCTTCTCACAGTCCAACGAAGCTCGTAAGGACGGTTGGACCCTAGTGGACGCGTATTCTTAGTTAAATAAGACGACGCTAGACATCATAATATTGGCCTCATGGGTATGTGGTCGTTTTCGGTGCTTCGGACGATCGTCTACAAACAGCGGAGGATTTGGCCATGACTTTGGCGCCCTTCACACCGACGAGGATCATCCGAACGAGCTTTACGATACCATCTACACGTCGCTTCCGAGAGCAGACACTCTCACCTCCCCCCAAACTTTGATACCTGGACTGAGCTCTATTGTATGTTCCTGCCGCTTGCGATGTCATGGTGGGCTAATGTGCTATTTCCAGCCTACCACTTCTATACGTGAAGGACGGACTCGGAAGGGCCTTAAAATTATTCGACATGTTGGCTCCCAGCTCATAGAAAGGAAGATATCGTTCATGAAGGACGCTGCTAGCGTGGTCGGGAAAGACGACCTTCGTGGTCATGACCCGCTCAGTCTACTCATTGATCCGAACCTCGCTAGGGATGTACCAGAGTGCGTGCGTCGAGTGACGAAGAGATTCTCGCCCTTTTGTCGCAGCATAGCCGGCAGACGACGTCCACAAACCTCTGTTTTAGAGGTCCTTACTTTCCTTATTGCAGGCCACGAAACGACCAGCACACTCGTAACATGGACTCTCTTTGCTCTTGCAACAGCACCTGAGGTACAAATGTGTCTCGGGGCTCAGGCTGAGATTCGGGGATATCCGAACGAGACGCCATCGATCGAAGACCTTAACTCCTTTCATTACCTCCTCGACAATGTGTTGCGTGAGATACTGCACCTGCATGTCCCAATCGTAACTACTCCGCACGTCGCTACGAAGGATGACATCATTCCTCTGGCCTGATCAAGACAGGTAAGGGTGTCGAAGGGGGACGTCGTGATCATTCCCATCGGAATCCTCAGCCACTCGGAGGATATTTTGGGCCAGGATGCAGCAATTTTCAGGCGAGTTTTGGCTCAATCATTGCTTCTGTCGATGGCTCACGACTATCTCGTGGATCACAGGCCAGAGCGATGGGACAGCTTGCCAGTTACACTGAACACCATGCCGGACGTCATCAATCACCCGCCATCCTCTGCCGCAGGGTTCGATGCTTGCATTGAACATCTTCTTGCTATTCTTACCTGCTTTCTGCTGAATGATGCTACTAGAGCCAAATCGCTTCTCCTCGTGCTGGTAGTACGCGCGTTCGATTTCCGGCTTGCAGTGTCGCCGGTCGAGATCGTTCGGCGCATCGATGTCGTCTGGAGGCCTCATGTCATGGGAAGCCCGTACGCGAGATCACAGTTACCTCTTCTCATCAGGTCTGCGGAGGCATGATTCATTTTTGGTGCCAGTACCTGTACAGTACTAGTACTCCGGGATTGGTGAACTTGCCAGTGGACTTGCTGCCGCAGTCACTGTTCGCTGCCATAATTTCCCAGCACTTGTTGTAATGTCTCTGGAAAGTTCTTTGCTCTGCTGCTCTTATACGGGGTAGCAGAGGATATCAAGACGAGTGTATTGCGCCGGGGTCCGAGGCAAAGGAGCGGAGATTGCCGGTAGATCGCGGAATCTTTCAGAGCGCGTATCAGTCGACAGTGCCTGCGTATCGATGCCTTGTTGATGTCTTCATCTTGTGGTCTCTGTTCTTACCTACATCGACAATCGAACGGGTGCGCTTCTTTCATTTAATCTGTAAGCAGTGTGTACTGAATATCTATTGTATTTGTGTACAAGACGATGGATTCCGCCTCGTCTTCGTCAAAACTTGAACTATTGGACACCCCCGGCCTTCTCTCCAGGCTACCGGCAGAGATGATCCACAGGGTTCTCCAACACGCTGAATTCACGGACGTGGCTCATGCCGCAGAGGTCGGATATCGCTGTTCTCTATTCCGGTCTAAATCGGATTAACCGGTTATTTTTACCCGCGCCTAGACGTGCAGAACACTCCACGGCCTTGTCAGAGGTTCAGTTGCTCTGGAATACAAACTACTTCTCGGCCGGTCAGGTCAGCGAGACAATCCCAGTAGCTCACATACTCTTCCTCGCCGACTTTCTCTGCTCAAACGCCATAAACGGGCTTGGGAAACCTTTCGCTGGATTTCCCGAGATAGTCTCCCCGAAGATGCTGACTTCCCAACTGCGAAGCTATCATCAGGCGTTTGTGCATCCTGGGTGACGGATGACAAAAAGGAGCTCGCCCTCCTCCAACTTCCCTCCATGCTGCGTGGCGTTAAGCAGAAACGATGGTCGTTTACAAGCAAGTTCGCTTTCTTCGACTTCGCATTCGATCCTTGTACAGACGTTATCGTCCTCCTTGAATGGATGTCAGTCATGCATCCGCCCTCATTCTTGTTGTATTTTTTTTAATTGCCTTTATCCAGGGATTCCGAAACGCTGAGGCTTCACTTGCGCTCTCTCTCCACGGGAGATCTTCATCCCAAGGCATCGCGTGACGTCCTCGAGCAAAGAGTCCCGAAAGAGCCTGCACCATACGAGGATGCACACTTACGCTGGAAATTTCAGATCTACCTGAGTGGCCCGTTCCTAGGTATCCTTTGCTTCGCACCATCTTCACAAGATCCCCGCCGAGAGCTCGCCATCTGGGACTGGACAGCCGGCAAGAATACCCTGGTAATCTACGTTCTTCACGCCTAGGACGCATTGAGCTGATCAGCGCTGTGGGGCGGAAAGCGTATAGTCAGCGATAAACTGATATCTTTCGTCTTCTTGCCGAACAACCTGCTTTTAGTTTCCTACAGAGAGAGCGATTTCCGTACTCCAAAGGACTCAAAAAACATACCCAGTCTCGCTGTCTATGACCTGACACGTCCCCGCCCCACAGTCCTCTATCACCCGTCTGCTTCGTGGCCCGGCGCGCCCTGGGAGGGATGTACCTTCTTACTCCCTTTCCTGCCCCAACTGCTCTCTCACAGCTCCCTGGTTCTATCCGCGACACCTCCCTCCGGCAATCCACCTGCATCCGCGCCCTTCTCCGTCAACGAATACGACTGCATGCTTGTCCTCGATTTCGTTTTCAACTCATGCAATCCCCTCTCCATGTTTATACCATACAAAGCCCTGTTTGCATTCATCGACAAGGGCATGGAAGGACAACAGATCCCATGGGAGGAATGGGGAAGCTCGAAAACATGCACCCTCTGGAGCTTTCCTGGCAATCAGCACGATCACCCAAGGGATGGATGCATCCATGGCATGCGCTATATCCGCCCATCGCCGCTACAAGTGGCCTCCTTCGTCACCCGTTACCTCCCGCTAGAGCTCCTGCTACTAGACTTCCACCCCGCACACGCTCCGAATGGGTACTCGGCAGATCCTACCGCCCAAGTTACGTCGGACGACTTTGTTTTTTTGCCTCGTGACCTGCGATCAGCGTGGTATCCGGGCGGTATGCCGCAACTCTTCGTCGCTCGCAAGTTCGATCTCCCCGTGGAATTCAAGCAGTCGAGCTATCTGCGCTTCCGGATAAGCGAGGACACTATCCTTGTAGATAAGGCGGTGAGTTTACCCATACATTTTCAGCATGAAAAGTGTGTTCGCTGCACATGGGTCGGGTGGCCTTGGATTACGGTAGTACCATGCGCTTAAGTGTGCAACCCGCCGCCTCCAGAGATGTCTCGTTTTGCATCTTAGCCAATCGGCGATGCTTGCTCACGCTTCAAGTAGAGAGCCAACGGCTGGTCCACAGATATCTTGACGTTCTAACGACTCCACACGAATGAATTTCCGTAAATCAGAAACACAACACTGTTCGCGATCTTACAATGCATCGAAGTTAATATGGTGCGACGTTCTCCTTCTCTCCATCTCGTCCTCACGCTGAAAGAAGAATAGATTAGCCGCAGGTCAAGGAGGGAGTTAGAAGAGCATAGATATACCTTCTCATTGAGATGTAAAATGATTGCCACACCGGCAAAGCCTACCATGGCAGCCACCACGCTCACGCCCACCCATGGAATCCACTCTCCGGGACGGAGATATAGTTCCTTGCGCCACGCATCGTTGTCCGGCGACGGATTGATGACGAGCTTTGAGTTCGGAATGACCATCTCCAGGTTGATGAAGTGCTCTTGTGTGTGCTTTGTCGAGCCAGCGAAAAGATTCTCGATGTAATTATTCGTACGGCCGATCCCGAAAAACGCATAAGGAGTGAGCAGCGACTGATACGCTGTCTGTGGAAGCTGTGGGACTAGTAACGACATCAGGTATACCCACCAAACGGCGCATGGGAGGACGTACCTTGAGCCGCAGAACGCTTTCCCGTCGTATCCAGTACGGTGTACTTATATGAGGCGCCGGAATAACTTACGCCAAAGGGCTGTTACACGTTGCTGATTCAGAGTCTTAGCTGGGATTGAGTTGTAAAAACTAACATGGTATGGAGCGCCACTTCCGGAAGGTGTGCATGACCCTGATGGGCAAGCGCCGTTCAGCACTAGAGAAGCTGTTCAATCGGTCTGCAAAGATAAGAACTGGGCGGGTGTCACGGACGAATGGCCTTCATGAAGAACGCGTCGTAGTAGAAGTTGTTCTGAATGAACATAACGTTTCCTTCCCCTTGATCGCCTGTGCGTTGCACTAGTAGGTCCAGAGTGCCCTTAAAGCACCAATGAGCTTAGTGTAACGGATACAAGGAAATGCCAGACGTACATCCTCATCTATATCTAACAGCGCCACCCCGCGAGCATCATTGATGCCCGCCAGGACATTCACGTCCTTCTTGACCTCGCGCCACCCGTACAATGCACCATTCGCGCATCCGACGGTTCCCTTACCACAGCGCTCGGAAAGCACGATGCTCACTGTACGCAAGCGATCTTGCGTTGTGCCAGCGATGAAAATGAGATCCGGGAACCCATCGAGATTCATGTCCCCTAACCGAGGTGGCACAGGAATTGAAGGCGAAAACGTCGTGTCCATGACAAGAAGAGACGGCGTGCGGCCGGAAGGTGTTTTAGAGAGAATATCAGAAACGGGAATGCTAACATAGCTCTGAAAGGACATTTAGCACAGTTTAGGATAGTTTGGCAAGTATCACGTACGTCGCCAGAGAACTGGAACTTGAACTGAGGATCAGCTGCACAGAGCGCTTCTGGTTTCCGGCAAGAAGATCCGTTGACTGGCTTGCCGAAAAACACCGACTGTGGCGGCGCGCACAAAGGCAGTTGCTGGTTGTACGCGATGTTGAACACACAGCCAGTGCCCAGACCGGTGCTTGGAGAGACGCTGGTGCACGTCGTAATCAACATGTCGACCGTGCCGTCCCGATCTGCACGTATTCGATTAGAGACGCGAGCAAATGCCTGGAGGCTGTCGACATACTGATGTCGGCAAACGTCACGGATTGCGTGCCACCAGGAAGTTTCCCAGTCTGCGCGAGTGAAAACCCTTTCTCCTTGTCGTTGACCCAGATCTGGTATGATTTCTGCGTGGACGAGTCGTCACAGACAAGAAATATGTCTAGTAATAGGGCGGGGATTCAGGAGAGTTATCGCCTCTTGTCAACATGCCATACCTGCCAAACAGTCCCCATTCAGGTCAACAATGGCATTGGAGTGTGGGTTGGATAGTTTGCATTGCGCATCATACAGCGGCGCGTCTACTCTTAACTCTACTTCAGCAAGATAAAGGGGAGCAGAGCCTGGAGACTCACATATCATACAGCATGTTGGACGGGTCAGACGCATTCCACACATTCTGCCACACTTTCAGGTGCGAAGAATCGCTAGGTAGTGAGCCGAGCAGGTCGATCTTCATGTCTCCATCGATATCAAGAGGTATAGGTTGAGAAAGGCTTGACGATGTAGTGGTGATCGGCTGCCTGCCTTGTATATGAAGAGATCAAAGTCAGGATGCGACGAATGAGATTGGCGACGCACTGAAACCTCCACCCGGGATCGCCGAGTATAGAGTCAAAGAAAGCTGAGAAGATATCACATTCTGTGACATGATGAGAACGTCGAGTGTGCCATCATGGGTGAAGTCTCCTGGGACAACGTTGTATACTCGCTCATGATGCTGGAAGGATGCGGAGCTTCGAAAAACAAAGGCCTCTTCGCAATTTAAGATTCAATTTTCAGTTAAAGGCACTACGCGCACCGTGGTTCCACAGGTAGACGGTTAAAGTTCGCTGATCAGAACCCAGTGTCATGACATCAAGGCTACCCGTTCATTAGCACGGACAGACCTTCGGTCACGCAGCCACGTACAATTGATCCCCATTGAAGTCGCCAAAAGCTACCACTCTTCCTTCTACGCCCAAAGACCCCGCGCTAAGGAGGGCATTCTTGCTGAAACGTTTTGGTGGAAATGGCCAGATAGCGGAAACTGGGGATGAAGCAAAGAGGGCGCAAACGAGAAAGATGACGAGCATGATGATGATGACCAATCGTCGCCGACGTAATGATATCATCCACCAGTAAAGACGCACAGTGGAGGAGGGGGAAGCTAGGACGACATGTAAGCGGCGGTATGACAAGACTTGGCTGTCGACTCGAACAAGCGTACTGGCACGGGCGCACATGACTCTGCCGCAGTAGCAGTGCTCTCCACGTGCGCCGGAAGTGATCCAATATGATTCCCTCCGCCGCAAAGGACAACTTGGTCCGCAACTCTGGACCGGTTACGTTTCGTCAACGTTTCGTATTTCGATCCTTGACGACTGTATTGACGAAAGGCAAACTATCGACTGTGTCGAGTGGTTCAACCCGGGCCTAAGCCTCCTTGATGACGATGCGATGGACCGACGGTGGACTCTTCTGGCTCTTGCCTCCGCCCGCTAGCTACCCTTTCTTACATATTCCAGCTATGCCAATCGCTTTGTCAGAGAGCGGTTGTCATTACACGGGCACTTTATGGGCACAGGCCCCCTGATTCCTTATATCCCCCGTGCGACTAGTCCGTTCTTCACCAGCGAATCGAGGTTGTTTGCATACACCCTTCTGTCAATGCCAGTGAGGGGGTTCAGTAGAATGCCTTTGCTTTTTTTAGGTCCAGTGACTAACGACAGGCTTCGGCGAATAGAGCAACCAATAGTTTCACCATGTGCTCTTCCCGAGCATTGGAACGACTTCCTTGGCCAGCCAGAGCACGCATCTCCTCTGGACTTGATGGCGTCCTAGTGCCTCCGCACTGCCGCTTTCCGGTTGGACATAGGGCCTTCGTAGGGGGGCTTCTTCCCTTGTGCCACCGCATCACTAGCATTAGCTAACGGGTCGTACCCACCTGGGCCTAGGTCAGGTGGCTTTGAGCTTGAATCGATCGCGTGGCTATTGTCCAGAAATCTCGCTCTCAACACTCGATTTCGGAATGGAAAGTACGGTGCCATCAATGGACGAGTACAGTTTGCGTGGATGGGCTATTGAAACACGAGGTGTGGCTATGAGAAAGCCACACCAGGACCCCACCACGTGGATAGCTTGAGGTCGTCACAGTGACTTTTTGTTGTCCTCTCCCTCATCATCCCACATCAAACTAGAACTACGTCGACCTCTGCACTTAGCTGGACGTCGGTCGTAGTTCTGGCTTGACTGGCACGATGAAGGAAAGAACAAACATAGACAATGGACTAGAAGGACAAAACACGTTCACGGGCGCTTTGTGCCACAGCTACACATATGGGCGTCTACTGGGCCTGCCTATCCTTTTGTGAAGGATTTTCTCACCTCGCCACCCAGGGGTACAAAAGCCTCAGTCCGGCGACCTGTCCTTTTACTTTGTTTCCTCTGCCCTTCACCCTTGCCTATCATGGCTACCTTCGATGACTTTGCCGACTTTACTCGGCACGCAGTGCAATACACGACCGTCTTCGCGATGACGGTTACATCTACCATCCTCGAACAACTTGTCGCGCTCGCCTCCGTCTTCCAGCACACCGATCTTGCTGCCGTTCAAGCTCCTGTCGACACGGTCTCCAGCACCCCCATCCTGGCCACTCGTACATCCCCCGCCCCCATCCCGTCCAAGACCCTTACTATCTACCAATTTCCCCCATCGGAGGCCGTTCCGCTCATCCGGGCCATTTTCATCGTCCTCTTCGTTGTGCTTCCGGTAAGCCGCACGATGTATGCCAGCCTTGCGTAGTTGATGTGTCTTTTTCTAGCTTACGGTAACCTTCATCAACGTACTTCACAAGGTTGACCTTCCTTGGACCATCGCCGGGTTCCGTACCAAGTCTAGCAGTCTGAAGCAAGCCGATGAGACTGAGAAATTTAGGCGTGGTGTCCGATACGCAGCCCTCCTTGTCGCTGTGTGTTCTACTTTCTGTCGCGTTACGCCTTATGCTGAAGATCCTCTTCAGGCTGCCGCTCTAAGCGTCATCCTTGGCCGTATCGGTTATCTCGTGGTAATCCCCCAAGATTTTGACACTTTCCTTTCCGAAACTCCCGACTTCTTGCCTTTGAAGTGTGCCTTGCGCCCCACCGCAAGTCCTTCCGGCTTGTGGTTGCTGGATGTCAAACTCTTTAAGACGCCGCTTTTTCGCGCCTTTTCTAGGCTCTGCATTCTGTCGGTTATCGACACTTTTTTCTGCGACATCTGTCGGGAGTCTTTGGCTGAGACATTTTACTACATCGTGGACACCGTTAGTGAGCATGCGTGCAATCAATATGACTCGCACGTAAGGGCTCGAAAGAAAGAGTATTTCCTCCTCGGCGTCCTCTGTAAGCTCGTCCTTGTAGAGCTTCCAAAGGACGTGTCTCGGGTTTTCCGTAGCTGCAAAGAATTCTATGACAACAAGGTCAGTGCGTTTCGCCACTCTAGTAACACATTTGCTAACGAAGGCGTAGGTGGAAGAATCTGACCCAGACCTCGATTCTAATAGCCAGTCTGAATCAATAGAAACCGACGAAGTACAGGACGCTGACCCCGAGGGTGCGGAAAAAGCATATGGCAGCAAAGACAAGCACGAAGATAACGACTCGGGCGATGACAGTTCCAGGTGCAATTCTCGCGGCGGTGCTCCCTATACTGGCGATACTCCTGTCGACAGTGAGCTTGCACCGATCTCTGCAGACCAAGACAGCGTCTCTAGTAACGATGGGTATATTCGTGACGGCTCTATCGACGGCGCTCCCGGTTTCAGCCCGGAGAATGACGCTCCTGTCTCCGACGACGAGTCGAGTGACGGTGAGCGCATTCAGGGTGCGGAGGACGCGCAGTTCGATAGCGACAACAGCGAGCCCTCTGAGATCCCTCCTGATAGCAAGAAGGGGCTCCCCGGCGTAATGATCGGGGACCAGTCAGACGATGTACTGGAGAGTATCCGGAACACCGACCTGCCTGTTGAAAGACGCAAGATCGGGGCTCCGACCGGCGAGAGCACCCAGCTCCCCGAGGTGGTTTCCTGCTTTGACCTGGTAACTTCCTCTTGGTAATAGCTCCCTGCTTCAATTATGCTGACTTGTATCTTAGATTTCGATGGCGGTAACCGCTGAGAACGAGGACAAAGCTGGAAAACCAGTGCTCGCCGAGTCCGTTGAGCCCGTACGTGCCAGCAGAGGGAAGGAAACGGCTTCATTGATTGCTGTAAGGGAGGAGCCTGGCCTAAGTTATGCTGACAAGGGGAAGTGGAAGGAAGTCGTCGCGTCGACCGCCGAGATGGAGTATTCCGGGTTGAGCGGGAGTGCACCGGCGCTTGCGCCGATTCGAGAAAAAAAGACGCTCTTTCGCCATGAGGAAGAGCAGCTCAAGAGGCTCCTAGTCGAGATAGCAAATGAGCGCCTTGATCTCGTGCTTGCCGACATCTACGCCAGGACTGCGGAGGTGAGTTCCTTCGCATGCTTTGCTTGTCAGCCTGCTCATATCACGATTAGGCCGATGCCAACGAAGCCATTCAAAGGCCATCTTCTGCACCCCCTGTTTCATATGTACACGCCATGGGCATGTTCGCGGCCGACGTGGACTATGTCGTGCGTGGGGAAGAAAGGAAGTCGCCGCTCACCGGCCTTACTATTTCCCCCATGTCACTGACCGTTGATGGGCCTTGTACGCCGTCCTTTACAGAATTTTCTCCATGTTTTCCCTGACACATAGCTTTAGGGACCGTCGAACTGTAGCAGCGAACAAGATGTACCTGAGGACATGAACTGAGAACGCGACACCAACGTGCAGGCCACACCTCGGCCACGCCACGCCACCGCCACCTGCGTCGTCGGGCTGCAGTGATGGGCCATGCTGCATGCGGCTGCTGTAGAGCTCGCAGCAGTCGCATGCAGCATGGTCCATCCTGGACAGTACCCCTGCCGTCCACTTGAGGGACCCCGGCCAACGGGCGGATGCCCCCGCGTTATGATAAGTCGTCATCAACGATCCAGCTCGCCACGCTTCTTCGATCGCTCCGGTCAACGTTCAAGATTACTATCATTGGCTTCGGCCTACCGTATCTCTGTGAGCAATACAGCTGCGATGTAGTGTAGTGTACCGTATGGTCTATTGGACGCACGCGAGCGTAGCCATGGAGGATCTTCGCCCTGCTGAACGACAGGTCGGTCTCTATACTGCATTGATGCTCGTCTGGTGTCCCTTGCGCCTCCGATGTTACTTTCCCGTCCCGATTTTGTATTTTGCATCTCTAATATGGATCTCAGCCCGCGCTGTTTCCTAGACGCTGTTTCCCTCAATTGCACCGTACGATACCGCCTCACCAGACTGCTTGAAATCTGGCCTCAACATCACATCTCCCGAGGTGACACGAAAGAGCAAAATGAATAACACAGCGAGCGCATCAACAGAACGGCTCACGCCTGTCTATGCGCCAAGAAGCGGTCATACACCACGCTCGAACGCAAACACGCCTACCGAATTCCCCATAGCTGCCAGCGCGAAGCCCTGCCCCGCCACAAGCGATGTAACGCGTGTGAACGGCAATCGCGGACATTCTTCTGTCCATTTCCCCTCACCGCCTTCCACCTTCTGAGCTACAGGGTGGAGAGAGGCAAGCGGTGCCACCGCGACAGATCCGCCATGCGCCGGTTCGAGCGCCCATACTTCCCACCGCTCGCGCACCGCAGCGCTTAGCCCACGCTGGACGATAGATAATGGCTTGTGCGCGTGCCCGTTCCCGTTTAGCTGTCGGGTTGTCCGATCGCGCCGTCTAATACCTAGCACCCTTCCACTCGTAACATCCCATGCCCCGCGTTCACACGGCACCTCCGCATACTTGAGCACAGCGATACCCTTCCACAGCGACCTCACGATCGTTCCAGTACCTTTCCCTAGGTATGGCGGCAGACCGATACCAGAGGAAAGCTCGTCACTGTCGGGCATGACGGAAAGATATGTCGACTCGGAGGCGGAGGGGCCGCGCACGAAGCGCGCAAGATCTTTCTCTGAGCCGCGACGTGAGAGCGCGCCGTGACCAGAGACTGGGAATGCGGGCTCGTCGGTGGAGAGCGATGGCCGATGCGAACGTCCCCCGTGTCCATGCCCTTGCCAAGTTGCACCGTTAGCGCTACTGCCGCAAATGCAGGATAGCCGTCCAGGCTCGGGCGAGGCGCGTGCAGAGTACAGCGAGACAGAGCTTCCAATACCGCACGCAAGGGCGAAGCCGTCGGGGGGAAGCTCGCGGCAGCGCGGACAGGGTCGAGGCGGGGAGTTAAGGTTAAGAAGACAAAGGGACGAAAGTGAGCCGAGGGTGTCGTTCACGATAGCTATGCATTCCGCCGTGCGTGTGTCCCAGAGAGATACGGCCCCGGCTATGCTGGAGGCGGCGACGAGAAGCGTGGAATCATGGTTGCCGGTGTGTTTAATGTGCGCTATGGTTGCGTGCGCGGGCGGGTCGAGTAATGTGCCAGCGGAGAGTGTACAGAGCAGTGTACCAGTCGAAATGGTGCCACCATGGGGAAAATAGACAGGTGGCAGAGCATTGTGCACCTCGAGCGTCCCATCTCGAAGAGCGAATAGACAGAGAAGTTGTTCCGGGCCGTCGAGCTTGACGAGCGACGTCCAGAGCAAGTCGCTACGCGAGGGCTGGATTGGCATAGGAAGGCATAGTGCCTTTGTGTCCCACTTCGTCACAATTCCGTTCTCGTGTACAGCTGCGAGCATGAGTGAGCGCTGTGGCGAGGGTGGTCGCGAGCTAGGTGGTGCGGAGGTGTTGTTCGTGACGGGGCGCGGATTTACAAAATAAAGGTTCGACACTGCAGATGATGTAGCTGAAGCGACAATACGTGGTGTCGCCGACGGTATCTTGTTTTCGATTGCCCATAGCGCGATAACGCCTGTCCCTGTGCCGACCGCGAACTCTGTTCCATCGTCGTTGACTACCAATGCAGTGATGATCGACGCGGATGCTGACGAACTCGCCCCGCGCAGCAGGAGATCCGTCGTCTCAAGCGTGTAGTGGGTCCTTGTGCTCCGGATCCATACCACTGCCTCGCTCGCAAGTCCGATTGCAACAACAACATTCCCATCGACGCTGGATGCCAGGAGTTCCACATCTGTCCCGAGGACCCGCGGCAGAGTATCGAAGAGAACCTCCTCCTCGAGTATAATCGGTTTATCCTCTGTCTCGCGTCCCTCAGGCTCCGTGGAACTAAATTGTGCTTCTAGACGGTCCGCGTCCTTGAGCAGGTATAGCAGCAGCGCGTACAGCGCTGTGAGTGTTACCGCGTATGGCAGCACGACAATGCGGAACAGCCACGTGAGCGTGCGCATGACTGAGTGCGAAGAAGCACGGGGTTTGAATGGGTGTTGACCGTCGTCTCCGGGGGGACGAAGGACGAGAACGATCGGCTGTTCAACGCGGATATGAATACGCGGTTCGTCAGCAGGGTTCAAGAGCCGCCAGGTGTGATATGCAGGTGTTTGGCGGGCGTTCTGAAGCTTGAGCGAACGGTGCAAGAGAGCGTCGCGGCCGAGGGAGAGGTCCGCGTCGCTACCATAACTTGAAGGCGCAGTCGCGAAGTAGAGACCGATCGTGATGGAGAGTAGCTTGGCGAAGACATCTCAGCAAAATCATATACAGTTTCACATTCGAAAAAATCGTACCAGAAGCAGGCTCACGTTCGTCGTGGCGCGCCCGCGGAGGACTCCCTTCATTGCACCCATTATGCCTCCCGATCGTTGTCCCTGCTCCTCCTTGCCCGGCTTTGGCGCAGCAAGCGTCTCCGAAGCATTTTGTTGCAGCAATTCTTCAAGCTCCATACGTTGAAGGTCGATGGACAGGACAGCGACGAAGAACGTGTGGACGAGGAACCAATGCGCAACAAGGACGACGACCGCAAAGGCACAGAACTGCCGGATGGCACCCCTGGCAAAGAAAGCAATGATTCCTAGGATCACGTTGTACGCTAAAACCTTGAACGAGTTCGACGTCCCTGCTCGACTGAGGCCCTCGCCGATGCGCTCCTTGACGGGAAGGGCAATAGACGTCTTAACGACTGCGACGACCTGCGAGAAGGTTGGTCTGTGGGAATCGGACGTGCCAAATCACATACGAGATTTAGCATTGTCTCTGCTCCAATAAACATAATGACGAGTGGAAATATAGACCTAGCACAACGGTCAGCCCAAGCAAAATTTGCGCTGTGAGATCACCTGCCAAGGTAGCATAGTAATCTTGAAGCCTACCAGAGCGCATACGCTGAGACTAGTGATCGTGCTGACGACCACCTCCACAATTCCAGTAAAAATGACACCGAGGGGATTGTGTACAGGTGGCGTAGAGCGCAGGCTGAGGAACATCCAGGCGGCAAAGGACATATAGGCGACGATCATGAAAACTGTCAAAGGCGATGGTACTCTCATCTTATTTTCGGCATCGTACTGCGAGGGAGGTTAGCATTGTTACCACGGAGCAAGATGAGCCAAGGTATGTAGCATGCGAAGCTGTGAAGTATCCAATGACTCCAATCACGAACATGTAGGGAGACGCGTGTTTGGCGCCGTCGTGCGATATGTAGGCAATTGCCTAATTCTTGCTGGATGGCACCATAGCGCAAGCGCTCGCCCTTCGAATCGGGTCTCTGGTAAGATCTCGTACGGCCTCGGAACACCGCTCTCCGCGACAACGCTGACCCATTCCTCTGACGTATCTGCGCAGGAAACGTGAACGCACCGTCAATTCAATGACCCTGGGTTCCTGTTCTTCAGAAAAGGGGTATGCGAATGGCTCTGTGGTATTAAGGAGCAATTTGCGCCAAGCAAGGTGTCCCGCGTCGCCTAAACAGTCCGTCTCAGGAAAGAAGTAAGTGAACACCATGAACTGCGCCGAGTGTGCGCCGCGTCCGACGAAGACCATGCTAGGAAAAATTGGCACAGAGTCGACGGTGACGTTCTTGGCCCCACTTATCGTCTCGACCACGTTGTCGTCCGCTCTTAGGACGCGCTCATCGTGACGCCAAAACTCAAGTGGTGTAATGGCAAGGCACTGCCCATTGGGCCTGCGCAAACAAATGTCCCGCGAAGCAAGGTCCAAGGAAAGGTGCTTCTCAAGCTCTAGGGCAGCGAGGAGAGTCTTCCGATCCAGAACGTTGTGTTCCGTGCGCCCGCCGTGAATCATGACCCGCTCAGCGCGGAGGGTCTGCTCGATACCACAGCGGGCGCGTGCGACAGAGTCCTCACGTACACGGATGCTCTCGCGGTCAGACCAGATGTCGACAAGGTCATGCTGAGCATAGTAGCCATGGACGGCATCCATGAATGGGTCGAGGATCTGTGAAGAGAAATGCGCGAGAAACTTGGGCTGAGAAGAGGAGTAGACGGCTAGCGCAGGGTAGAATAGAGAGGTGATGACGACACCCGAGATAAGGATAACTCGAATTTGATGAGTAGCACAGTGACTGTAGGCTGGGTAAGGATAGCGTACGGAGGTAGTATAATGCAACGCACACTCCGAAGTGGTGAAATAGCTGATGCCCAAGCGTTCGCGCGCGTTGATAGGTGGCTCGGAGGAATCCAAACATTCTCAAAGAACAGCCTAAATGCAACGAGATCTGAAGCTTGTAGGTGAGGCAGCGGGGGCTGCGTCAATAATCGAGGTGTCGGTGCGCAAGCGTGAAGGTCGTGGTGTGAGGGATGGCATGGAGAACGAGAGCCTTCACGCCATAAGAATCTGTAGGAATATCAACAGTGGAGGCAAGAGCATTCAACAAGCACATACACGCGGAGGGAGTAGGTAATGGTTAGAAGCAAACTGTCAGAGTGATCGAAGCAGGAGGTCTTCCGGACTCGGGACAACCGCGGTCAGCCGCCGGATCTGACCAACTTCATGTCTTAAATAGAAGCTTTGGCTTTATAAGAACCGTCGTTTCTGGTAACTTTTCTCTGAATTTTGTAACTAGCTAATACCATGGACTTTCCGAGGCTTAAATAGCCGACCTCGAGCTCGGAACACGCTTTCAATGTGCCATAACGTCCCTTGTAACGGCCTGTGCCGGTTACACAGATAGACTTCGACGGCCGAGGAATACTACTGCGTGCTAGTCAATAAGAAAATCCAGAAACGGCTACGATCCATCGGCCTCCTGAAATTTTGAAAGTGTGCGAGTCCCATCGCTTGGCAGCCTTGTCGACGGCGTTCAAAATCGGGGAAGCGATCCGCCGCTGGCCTGTCAATGGAGCAAGTTACGAAAGTCCACGTGGTCGACCCCCATTCCCGAGAGAGCAAGGAGTCCGTGACGCGCCGGCGCGTTTCTCTGACCAGTCCTCCTCTCAACGCTGTCGGCGTCGCTCCAATGTCCACCTCTACTCTCCGTGCAGTGCGCTTGAGCGCGCGTGCGACTTCCAGCCGTACCCGAAAATGTGCGCCAACGATGCCTTACGTACGACATGTCATCGGCTGACCAGCTTTTCGTTTGGTGCAATCAATGGCAGGGCTGCATACGTCCGCTGCCCATCGCGCCATTACCAACTTTCAGATGCCTGCAATGTCTCCGACGATGACCGAGGGAGGAATTTCGTCTTGGAAGGTGAAGGAGGGCCAGTCTTTTGCTGCCGGCGACGTCCTGCTCGAGATCGTGCGTCCTCTCCGATTTTGCGCGCATAGCCTTTCAATGATGTGTCACAGGAAACGGACAAGGCAACTATCGACGTCGAGGCGCCCGAAGACGGTGTTATGGGCAAAATAGTCGTACGTGGTCGTTAGTGTTTGTCTATAGACGGGACCCGATGCTTCTGCACAGGCGCAGGACGGTGCGAAGAACATCCCTGTTGGCAAAATCATTGCACTTCTCGTTGAAGAAGGCGACGACATCTCAAATCTCGAAGTTCCCAGGGAGGAATCTGCACCTGTAACAGCATCGTCTACGCCTTCTATGCCGCCGCCGTCACAGACGTCGTCCGCCGCCGCCGGCCCGGGCCAGCCGAAGCGTACTATGCATATCGAAGCAGACCGTCTCTTCCCGTCGGTGATGCGGCTTATGCAGGAACACGACTTCTCGCTTGACAAAGTGAAGGGCACTGGCTTGCGCGGGATGATCACAAAGGGCGACGTTCTGGCGTTCCTTGGCAAAGCATCGAGCCCTACGGGGACGTTTAAGGAGACGAGGCCCATCGATGCTCCCGCGCCCAAGGCTGTCTCGATTGCGAAGCCGGAAAAGGTGCGTCTCGTTGCATCACGCTATATTCAACGGCCCTTGCTGATTTGGGTCATAGCCTTTCGATGGTGCTGCTGTCCGTCGGCTTATTGTGGAAGGTATGCAAGCCAGGTCGCTCAAGGCACGTAACACCGCTGGTAAGGCTCCATCCCGTCATCTACCCGTCTAAACGACTGACGTGTGTCTCCAGCCCCTCAACTGGCCTCCGACTTTGACTCCATTATCGCCGACTACCTGCCACCGCCGCCACTTGCACCTTCCGTACCCCAGGGCTTAATAGGCGGACTGCTGAGCCAGACATCCACTCAGTGCGATGTGATCGACGACCTGATCTGAATGTGGCCCGGATTTGACATTCTAGCTCCTATAGATTAATAGCTGACAGCGCTGCTTGCTCGTTGGCCTTAGCGCTACACTTCCTCGCCCATGGGTAAACACTACAATATTCCTGAGGATTAGATTGCGAAGTGTACGGTGAGGGAAAATCGTACCAGGAAGTCGATATAACAGTCGCGTGCGCCACGTTTATGAGGCGGGACGAGAGCTTGCATGCTCAGTATGCCTTGGCTGTCAATGCGTAACGACGTTCTGCTTGAATTTTGCAAGGCGCGGAGCATGTGATGGAGATGTGCGAAACGATAACTTTGCCGTCTTCAGCCTTCGTTAAAGTCCAAGAGAACTAAGACAATCACCTGAACTTAACGGGCTCGTTACAGTGGAACTCTTCGAGCACCTCCTTGTCGTTTGGGTATTCCATCTGCGCCACTCTTAGTCCGGCATGACTGAAGATACAAGGGCAGACAGCTTACCTCGGAACTGACAAATGCGCCCGCTGCATGTAAACTGAAGACCGCTTTCGACGATGCCGTGCGTATTACGCGCCCATTCGGCCCGTTCCGAGAGGACTCAACTGGATTTGCTATGAACGTCAGCTTGTCGTATGACGGGTCGAGGTCTGAGAGTGCCTCGTAGAGGAAAGATGACTGCAGGAGGTGTCAGCTGCGTGCCCAACTAAATGCGAAGAAGCAACAACTTTGATGATAATTTTGAGGACGCTACGAACGGCGTGAGGGCATGCATTTGGTAAGGACTGCAATAAGCGCACATATTTTGTAGGTCGAGCGAGATATCGACTTGGGGCTCAGCGTCGAATGTCGTAATTTCACATCGGGCCATCGGACCCTTCTTCTCCTCAGCACTGAAAACCAAATAATGATTAGGGTACAAACATACTAAACAAAACCGAGAAGCGCACATCACCAGTTCGAGCGGATGCCCCCTCCCTCTATACATCATTCGCATCCCTGTCTCCTTGCTATTCCCAAGGAACCCGTCGATCCTCGCTTGGCCTGTCCCCCTCCTTTCCCCGTCACCATCTCCCCCATCATCCCCTTCCTCACCGGGGTACTTCCACTTGCGCGTCGTGCGTCCGCCGCCGGATCCGCTGGCAGAGCCGAATATGTTTAGGGCTTCGATAAGAGAGTTGATTGTGATTTCAATCTCGGTATTCGCGTCGAACTGGGATTGTGATAGAGATGAGGAGGGCGTTTGGGAAGGTGCGGTGCGAGTGGGTGGGGTGTAAGCGTAATCGTCGAAGACATCTGCAAATATCCACGCGGTCGCTGCAAAAAAATGAAAGAATAATCAACACGAGAAGCGAGGGAAAGAGAAAAGTGTCAGGGTTACCTAGGACGGACCGCGCTTCCTCGACGGACATGACCATACCTTCGCTTGTTATGAGCACAGAGGCACGCTATATGCGCATCTATCAATAGCCGGCTATATGCAAAAGATAAACGGGTGCGGCACACGTTAGAGAAGCTAATACCACGGAGAAGACTCATGAAATAGCGGACATCATGAGCAGAAAGCGACAGGACCTATACACGGCCGCGCTAGTTCCACACTTGAACGCGCGGCAGGCGCGTGCGGCTCACCGTGCCGGCCTGTTTGTCTTGAGTGAGCTGAGACATTCTTTTTTTAAAGAATGAGCTAGATCCAGATTAATCGACACCAGCCGTCAGCAATAGGTTCGGTCGCCGTAGGTGGAGGAGATGCGCGTGCTTACGACATGTGAGGGTCAAGACGCGATCAGCGGGGTAACACGGCCACATGACCTATACTTGACAATGTTCGGCATCACCGTCACGTCGACACCTGCTATCTTTCTTTCCGCCGGCCTCCGCGGACGTGGTCGGCACTCACTGGTGCTCACTACCGATTCTGCTTACCGCTGCGACATAGAGCCGGGTGTCAGCCGCTCTAGTCTGTCGGAATGCTTTCATCTGTCTTCACCACCTGCCAGTGCAGGCAGGCACTGATCCACCTCTATCAACTGTGCGCGGCCACATCTTCCATACCATCCTACTCGTACTGTATGCGCCAAAGATGCGGATTCGTGGAAAACAGTGCGTGATCATGCCTCCACAATCTCGCCGTCGGAAGCAAACAGTTGCAGTTTCGAGTCGCTACACTTGCGATACGCAGTATCGTTGAGTCCTGTGTTCATCCAGGAAGTCTGTACAACGTCTTTCCTTCACTGGAAGATTCTTCAGGAAATTAATTGCTCTTTCCTTCCATCACTCCAGTGGCGAAAGAGTGCCTATGATTACGCCCCGTTCCCCACACACGAGTTCGATGAACAGCTTCGGACGGTGGGAGAAGACGCGCTACTAGCACCTTCCTTCAGGGGCTTCTTGTAGACACCAGTACCGCCTCTGCTTTCGTTCAATAAATGTAGACAGAGGAGCTGTTCTCGCAAGCACACAGAATTGCCTCGGATCCGACTGCACCAGCTGATCGTCTGCACAATCTATCAACAGATGAATACCTTTAAACTTGAAGTTCACTCTCGTGCCACCCGGTTTTCCCATTCCCCATCCCTCCCTTGAACCTTGGCCTGGCGACTTTGCTTACAGTACCACTTTCTCTCTTACGACCTTCAACTCGGTAACTTTTTATGGCTTTTCCTTGCAAACTTAACACACACTCTTCGGACACTACCTTAATACGCTTTTCCAACGACTAACGACATCGTGATGAAGCCCGTTGTCTCTGCCTCTGCTCTCGCTCTCCTCCACACTTCATCGGCACCCGTCACCGCGATCAACTTCCAGAACAATTGTGGCTACAGCACGCTGTCATTATCTCTCATGCTTATCGTGCTCGGCTCACTCAGATTCGCTGTCTGGGCTGTTGTCGGCGCAACGCCTAACGGCCAGCCCGATCCTTTGGTCGCATTAGGTCAATCAATTTCTTCCGGCGGCCAGACGAGTGTTGGCGTCTTTGATTCCGCAGTTATACACGCAGTCTGTTCCTCCCCGACTCTTGCGTGCGGCCAGTGCTTTCTTAGAGCATTCACGCATGGAACCGCACTGATCGTGATGCCAGTGGCGTGGATTGTGCCACTGGCGACTTTATTATAAAGAAGGTGAGCTCTGTCCTCGTCTTGCAAAGCCGGAACATCGCGCTTACAGTTCACTAAAGTCTGATCTATAGTACTGACGGCGTCATCAGGTTCGGTGTGCTTCTCTCCGAATACGGCTGTGTGCGCTCTGGAGCACAGTACGGTGGCAAGCGCGCGTCCTGTGACCTTTCCAGTTTTGGCGCGACCGTCAACATCTCGACGAGACTGCCCGTGTCGGATGACCACATGCACGTTCGCTACGTGCGCGGACGACCGGGCGTATTCTTACCCTATGGACTACACGACGGACTGCAATTCTGTCCTTGGACTGATGTACACGCGCATGTTCTACCGATGAATGCGGCTGCCAATGATGATCGTATAAGCAAATTTCTATGGTTTTGGACAATGAAGTCGCAAGAGATTTCGTGCGAATCTTACAAGAATCTTATGGCAGAACAGATGTAACTTAGACTCCCAGAGAGCACGTTTAAAGTCACCGGATTGATACCTGCGCTGACGAACCGGCCCCGGCCTCATTCGAACGCCCGAGAGGGAGAATGGCTTCTTGTGTGCATTAATTCGTGATATTCTATTGCGATGGTTTGGTTGACTATCGCATCTGTCTAACAGACAAATGGCCCCCGGTTCGAGCCCGAGTTGAATCATAATTCTTGTGGGATCCACTTTGTGGCTAATGCATTTAATTTCTTTTGCCCACTAGTAGTTTGTAACTATGGGCACAGACACTACCTCAGATACGACAGAAGTGCAGGGAAAACATCATATTTCATTTGTCACGGATGGAACGACACCATGCACAAAACACTGAACCTACAAGCTAATAGGCAACGATCACAAAACGTCCTCCGCTACGACTGGCCAAAGCCTGCAACTCCGCTACTCCTCGATTGTGTACGCGAAGGGCGTGAACATACGCGATTGTGAAGGGAGATGGGCGCACGACGTGCATAACGACACGAAACGCGTACGAGTTGTTCGGCCCTGATGCAAATAGCTCCCAGGCGAGACGCGGCAGTTCAAGTGACACCGTCCACCCAGAGAGGATGCATTCCTCAAGCACAGGCGCCGAACGGTGGATCAGGTGAAAATCCAGGTCGGAGAATGGGCTTTGAAAGCGAAGGTACAAAAGTGCGGGAAACATAAAGGCGTGAAAAAAGTCTCCCAGCGTAGTGCCGTTGGCGGATCCTTCATCGCCGAGGCTGAGCTGCTTGAGCGCGGGGAAATCTATCGGAGTGGCGGCATGCACGTGGCGAAGGATGTTTAAAACAGTTGAATCAAGGTGTAAGGTGCTGAGCGTGGGAGCTACGGAGCGGAGGAGACAGTAGGTTGCCAACTCGACGTTCATGGATGATACACCATGCACCGTACGTGTTACGCCATGCAAGACCTGCATGCCTGCGCCAGTGTCGAACACGCACGGTGGACGGGTCGAAAGCGCGAGTGTGCGGACGCGACGCATCTCCTGCGGACTCCACTCGAGCAACTTGACAAAGGCGCGGACGTGCGCGGGGTTCTTGATGCGAATTGATTGGTGTTTGTAACGCGCCGAGGCGGATTGGACGTAGTGTGATACAGAGGAAAGGGATCGGCCGGTCTCCCCGTCATCGGTGCATGCCAATGAGAATATGTGCTCCCATACTTCGACAGGCACTCGGTCCATGTTGCGGTAAAGACAGTGCAGGGTAGGCTGAGGAGAGCTGAAGTAGCGGGAAAAAAAGCCCGGGGTACAAAACGCTTTTGCAGGTGGCCGGGAAGAACTTGGTGGGCGGGGTTAGGATGTGGAGATTCGTGCTCGCAAGAAGATAGCTTGGGAGGCGGTCGGGTTTATACGTAGGCAGCACAGGGTGAGTCGTTCAATTTACGACGGGCAACCATCCGGACATGGATGGTGAGCGCGATCGACGAAATTTAAACACCAAAGGCAGTTAAGACAGTGACCTAACCGAGACCTTGCCGTGGCGGCCATCTACAAAGCCCGCGACGGAGCGCGCGATGCGCGAGCAAAGTCCATTCATGCCGGCTGCAGGCTGCACTAAGAATTGAGTATGCACCTTCCAAAAAACGACAGAGCATATCCTTCGGCGTCTCCGTCCCGCAAGGCTGATGTACATACAGTAAGTGCTGACACTGACATGCAGGAGGACGCCGAATTAGAAGCGCTTGAAACCTGTCCACGGCGGACCTGATGGAATTAGCTCCATGCGCATGCTGCAACTTCAGGCTGAGTGACCTCACTCGGAGGACAGTCATGGCGGAACACCGGCACGGGCGACATTGCGAATAAACGAATCGTTTGCCGTGTGGCTTTGTCGCGAACAAATATGGTTTCCTCGGATCGAAACGGAGGGAGATGAGCGCGGGAAGAGAGCCTTGTGCTGGTCCGACTTGGTGGCCATCGGGTTCGACTGGGATGCGCGGCACGCCGGCATCTCAATACAGTACGTGTCTTCGGAGCGAGTATCTGACCCGTATTGTACCACCGTGACCACCTCTTACTCGCCCTCAGCGATCTCCGCTCCCGTGCTGTGCTCATGCACCTTCTCATCGTCAACCTCACTTCGTCGACGCTTGGGTATGCAAATGCACGGGAGGCCAAAGGCGGAGCTCGGAAGAGCGTCGTGACACTGCCACCAAATGCTTCCGCCACCATTCCCGGCGCCAGACGAAGCTTTGTCTTGTCTGCTTTGAAGCCAGTTCCTGGCTCACCAGACGAGAAGACCGCGGCCTTCTACGATTATGCTCTCTGGGGTCCCTACCGGGGTAATTTGAGACAGCCAATTGCACTAGGAGCAATGGCACAGGTGCTGCGGATGCCTGAGGATTGTCCATGGAGAATATATCGTACTAAGGTGCGTGGCGATTGCTGTCCTAGCCGAGTGGACACATGCTAATACGATGCCAGGCGGAGAAACATCACACGCTGTTCATATTTCCTAAGCGAGATCTTGCCTCGTTCCTCTCCGACTTACCGGACTCGGTGTCCCTGACCGATGTCTGTTTGCCTGGTACTCACGACACGTAAGTCTGCGGTATATAGTAGCTTTGGTTGAGATTCCGCGAGTCCTCATGTCTGATTTCTTGAAGTGACGCGTTTCACCCTGACGCTCGTCCGGTGGCTTTCTCGATATGACGTTTCTTACGCAGCTTTTCAACAGGATGGCGTTCTACGGCTGGCCATTAAGCCAATGCCAGTCTTCCGCGACTCCACTGTCCGTTCAGCTCCTGCATGGGATTCGCATGCTCGACATCCGTTTGGCCGTTATTAAAGGCAAGCTCATCGCCTACCACGGCTCATATCCGCAGCGCACGCCCTTCCAGTCCATTCTTGCGGATCTGCACTCCTTCCTTTCCGCGTCTGCAACCTGCCAAGAAACTATCGTTGTGAGCATCAAGCAAGAGGATTCTGAAGGCGACTTTTCCCGCCTTGTGCGGGCGGAGATTGAGGCAGGCCCCGGCGGCATGGGTATGTGGTGGCTGGAGAATCGCATCCCTGCGCTTGGGGAAGTGCGCGGGCGAGCCATTTTGTTCAGCCGGTTCGGCGGAAATGGGAGCGATTGGGAAGGTGGGCTCGAAGGATTAGGGATACATCCAACAACGTGGCCGGACAGCGCCAAGGAGGGCTTTGAATGGTGGTGCAAAGACACTCTTGTCCGCACGCAAGATTGGTATGAGGACCGTATCTTATTTCCGGGTATTCCTTTGAAACTCTACTGACAGGTACCGCATACCGACCTTCCTTGATGTACCAGAGAAGACCGCGCTCGCGACCACTATGCTCCTTCCTTCGCCACAGTCATCATCGACTAGGGTGCTTTCAATCACGTACTTCTCCGCCTCATCACCACTTGCAATGCCACCGATCGTCGCGACAGGATGGGGATGGCCCAGTCTGGGCTTCGGCATGGAGGGCGTCAATTCGCGCGTCGCACGGTTCTTGCTCGCCCAGCTCGGTCGGACAGCGGTTTCAGCCCAGCAAGGCAAGACTGATGAGCAAGCGTTACGCGCGTGGACGCTTCTTGATTTTTATCTTGAGCCTGCTGGGTTTGGTCTTGTGCCGTTGCTTGTCGAGTGTAACTTTCATGGACGTTAGCGTCTGTCTTGCTAAGATTTCTTGGGCTTCGCAGCACAAGGATCTAATCATTGGATTTATTTATTTCTCGCAGCGGATAGATATTATGTGTACACGCACGTATAATAGCTCGCTTATTTATTTGAGAAAGAGATGTCCCGCCAGGCGAGGGAATGCGCTGAAGACTCGGTGCAAACGATTCGATCAGCCTCTTGCACCCTGCTCCTTAACAACCACCGAGGGTAGGGGACGTACGAAAAACTTAGCAGGAGAAAGTTTGGTCTTTCGGTCGATATCGTTTCTGAGCCATTTACTGCAGCAAACAGTAATTTCAAGACGACGGCGAAGATGCTGTTTGTTGAAGCTACCCTAAGGCCTAGTCTGCATTTGCTCAGGTTCGGAAATAATCTCACGTCCTTTACCACCAGATTGCTGCGGCGACTGGCGAGTGGTGCGCGAAACTCGGCACACCATCTTGTCGAGCCTGAGGCTGCACGCATACCTCCGTAATCACCATCACGGGTGGATCTATAGCTGAACTTACTTTGAATTCCATAAATGCCAAGGAATTCGAACGCCTTCCGGTTCTTCAGGGAGTTCGTTATCGCCGTCAAGCACTCTAAGGCCTCCTAAAAAGCTCAAAGGAGTATGGAGATTGAAAGCAAGGTAAGATGGCTTTGTCGATCGAAAACGTGCACCTTTGATGTATTGCGAGTCCGTGATGGATTTGTCTTCTAAACTGAAAAACATCATATCTTCGTGAGTAATTGTTTTCGGTCGGGAAGGCAAGTAAACTTCACGAAAAACACTCTAAGACGATGACAGAGCAGTGCCCTACATCTCTATATCGTCCGCAGGCAAGGCAATTCGCCGGAGGGGAAGGAGAAAACTCCAGATCGCTGAGAGCATCAACGAGGCTTCATATCTATATTCTGTGAGGTGATTCTGCTCCGATCCACTGCCCTGGTATAGTTGGCCCACATGCTCAGTCCGTCCGTCCGACTGACATCGCGACCAATAAGAGAAGCGTCATGGCCGAAGATGTTAGACTTTTGGTGCAGAGATTGTCAAGCATCAGCTCTAAAAGGGGATGTAGCGCATGGAAGGACAAGTACAACAGTGGAAGGTGCAGAAATTCCCTCCGAGTGACCTGAGTTATGTGCAAGAATCTCTGATTAAGTGTCTAAGCGAAACCCAAGAAGTACAGAGCTGAGGGACGCAATGTCCAAAGGCGTCGTGCGAGAGTGACTGCCCCGACATAAAATCTATCTGAGTACGCGTCGTGATCGATTCATCTTGAGGGAATTGCAGAGTTCTTCGTCCACACTATGTGCGATAAAGATCAGAACGGTCAAACGGTTAAACGGCATGTGAAAGAATATACTAAGTGCGAATGTGCAGCCCATTGTTCTGCGTCAAATAATCATAGACAGTCTCTACGAGCTCAATATCTTGTCCGTTGGGGGGACAAGTAACAACATTGCGAAGGCGACGGTCGCGAAAAGCCACTTGCACCAACCTCGGATCCTCGAAGCCGAAGTATCGAAGCATGAAGCCGCTACTCTCGCGGCAGTCAGGTGGAAGATCCAGGACTGGCGAAAGATGCATGGTCCAAGTCGTCCGATCTCCGACGAACCTGATACCTTCGAGGAAATCGGTGCAGTTTCTCGCATTTGCGACCATCGTCCATCCGCGAGAGAGATATTTTTGTCGAGCTATCTGGTCGCGCTCACGCTCGTGTTGGCATTTAATGATCAACGCTTCGCGTTTCTCAAATGTCGCGAGGGGGAACAGACTATAAGCCTTTTCGTGAGTGATGATATTCATGACACATGCTAGAAAGGATGTAGAGTGAGTCCCGGTGTCTTATTATCGCTGAGACAAACATACTACTGTGAAAGCCGTAGATAATTGTCAAGGGCGATGCTCGAGCCGCCATCAACTGGATCTCTCTGTCGCCTTTGTGGAAGTGAAGGACCCCGGCGAGTCCACCTCCCGTATAGTGCTCCCGCTCACCATTTTCCCCGAACATGTGGTTATGAGATTGGATTCGTCGTGATATCTCTACCAGCGTCTCTTCCACAGTTGGGGGCTGAAAGGTCCACGCCTGGAAAGTATATCCCTCGTTCTGGAGAAAGGCTACGACCCTTGCCACATAGCGGTGCTCGACATAAAGATCCAGGTCAGAGCTTGGGTATTCTGTACGATCAAAGAACTGTAGTGCGGCAGAACCTGATATAAGCGTTCCGGTCGTTGACTGAAGCACTCGAAAACTGTCAGGAGAGCGGAAATATGGTTGGAGGATTCGATTAATGGAGAACGCGCGTCGGCAATAAGCAGAGACTTCTGCGTTTATGAGACGGCTGCAAGCAAGAAGCGCAGCAAGGTCTCTGGGAGACAAGCAGGAACATAAAGCCGACTGGGCTGTAGCATCTTCTCGGCTGGGGATTAAGCACTGGCATGAGCGTCGTCGTTTATCAGACACTGTACGGCGAAGGTACGAGCTTACAAGAATCTGTCGAGAAACCCAGTACCCTCCTGTTTAGACGCCGTGCCATCGATGGCGGCATGTTCCATTTCTATGAGAAAAAGTAGCGGAGACAATAGCCAGGTGCTCGGTGGCAGTGGTCTGCGTGAGTGTTCAGTGCACGTCCGGCCGCTCCACCGTTTATCCGAGTCAACCAACAGGAGCCACGTGGAAAGCCAAGCTCCGCCCGCCTCCTGCCGGACGACTAGTAATGTGGCGAACTTGACATCTCTTGTTGGCTGTGGCGGCAAAGTATGACCTGAGGGGTACACAGACTGCAAACGATGATTTATCTCTGCTCAAGCATTCCCCCAAGAAACCATAGTGCGGCAGAGACTAGCTTTTCCCTCGCTGACTGGCGGAGGCACAATGAGGACGATAGCCGCCGCTCTCGCACGTCTGCCGGTACAGTACTAGTACGGGCCCGCATTTCACACTTTTCGACAGCAGAGACCGGATCTGCGGCCCACTGCACAGAAAAGAGCAACAGTCAACGGTACGTTGCTTTTATCGTAGCAAATGTCACAATACCTTTCTCCCAATCTTGTATGCACTAAATTGCACAGATTCTTGGGGACCTACATCGTATATCTCGCACCCCCGGACCATCATGGCATACATGAATACGATATACAGGTATTCTACGATACGAAAATTTCGACAAGAAAGAGGGTGGAAGCAGCCTACAGACACCGGTGCTGCGAATCATACGGAAACGTAAAATGTACAGAAAAGGCCATGCATAGCGATATAGGGGACTCCTCGTTGTAGATGCTTAGAACATCTCTTCCATCGGTCCGTTCTCCATCCTCGTCGCGAAGGCCGAACTGAACCCCAGCCAGCTGCCCGCAGGCAGTTCGTTGGCAACAGTGACAGACGGCGGCTCGATCCAGGTCGCGCTCCCGCTGCCGCTCGAGCTCAGCGAATCGTGATCCGAGAAGTAGTCGAACTCGCTCTCCGACGAGCCCATGTCCATCGCGTAGCCCGACGAAGCCTCAAAGGTCGACGAGAAGTCGAGCGTAGGCAGGACGAAGGACTGCGCGGGGTCAATTGAAACGCCGAAGTCGGCGAGCGCCGGCGGCATATCAAGTGCGGTGGATGGGAACGACACCGGGCTCGTCCGCAGCGGCGAGAGCGGCGAGAGAGGTCTGCTGCCAGGAAGTGGGCTGTCCACGCGATCGAGCGCTTCGAGCGCCGCGTCCATCTCGGCGTCGTCCATCTCGCGCTCCTCTTCCAGTACGCACCACCCCGAACCTATCTCGCCGATGATACCGCGTACGCGCAGCGCATCCCACCCGGCAAACGCGACACGCAGCACGTTCGCGCCGCCGGTTGTGTCACCGTACGCGTCACACCGCGCGCCAGCGCTCCAGACGTCCGCGGCATCTAGGCGAGCGAAGAGCGCCGCAACACGCTCGTTGTGGCGTGCGAAGTCGTAGTGCAGGGACGAGAGCTCCGCGAAGGGGACAAGAGGATGCGCATCTGGTGCGGAGGACTTAGGCAGGGCTGGAAGAGGGAGACGCGAGGATGGCGTCGGGGCGAGGGGGATGAGAAGCGTCGTGGTGACGCCGGGGACAGGAGCCGGAGCAGTCGTAGTGGGGAAGTAACGCTCAAACTCGGACGCATTGACTTCGATGGGGGCATCAGCCTCGGCTGTGGGGACGGTGCAGATCGTGATCTTCTCCGCCTTGACCTTCTTCTGTTTCTTCTGTTTCTTCGCGTTCTCCTTCATGAACCTGCCCTTCTCTTCCTGAAGGCGCAGGTCCCAGTCCGCCTCAACAAACGCACGACCGGCAACGGGCACGTTCTCTACGAGATGCGCGAAGATCGGACGGCCGGTGGAGAACTTGCGGGCTGTGCCGAGGCCAACTTGGAAGACACTCCGGGGGACGGTTGGCGGGCGGGGAAGTTTGGGTGCGCCGAGGGGCTGAGAAAGCGCATGGCGGACGTGGAGTGAGAGCCCGCTCTGTATCGTCTGACCACGGGTCAAGTGGTGCAGCGAACGCGAGGGGGCTTGGCGACCAAGCGTTCCGGGTGTGGTGAGATGGCCGACAAAGGCCTGGATGAGATTGCGGGTTTGGCGGAGGAGGCGTTGAGCGGTAGAGGTGGTTTGGGTAGGTCGATTGTACAGCTGATGGAAGGCGCGGCTACCATTCGGTACACTTCGCATCGAGGCGAAAGCCTCGCGTCCTACGGACAGCAAGGCTCCCGACGATGCAAGCGGCATCGTGAACGCGACTTGAAGTTAGAGAGGTAGATGAGCGTTACTGGAAAGCGACGACTTATGGGTCTCCGTCAGACCCAGCTGAGGTGGAGCACCAGCGCCGCACCAGCCGCAAGTTGCCGCGTCTCCGCGCCGATCGCACGCGTGTCGTACGGCCTGTCGTAAATTGCCGGTCGGACTCTGGTGGCTGCTTGTGTCAGCAATCTTTGTCATCATCCTTCGCCTCAGGCTTGTTCTCGCCACGATGGTCGCGGCTCCCCTCTTACTGTAGGCCTCCGTCTTACCAACGTTCTGTGTGTCGTCTATGATTATGTGTACATGTATCTTCCGAGTCAACTTTGAGAAACTGCGTCAATATCGCAAGCGCGAGCAGGACAATATCAGGACTGGTGCTAGCCGTGCTTATGTACTGGCTTGTTTAGTATCGTAGTCCGAGCGCGTACGAACGACGATCTGACGAAGATCGGGACTCATTTGTGACGCGAGTATGGTATGCGAGTAGTCGGGTGCGGGACCTTCTATGGACTTGCGTTCGTTCTCCGTGCGCTCTTGATCGCTCTCGTCCACGGACTTGTGACTCTGCGTGTCTGTGGTTCTTGGCACGTCGCTTGCGCGAAGTGCTGCAGAGAGACCTCTGCTTGCCACGTCTGCCTCATCGGCCGCGCTCTCCGCCCTTTGGGTAGATAGGGCATCCGGACCTACACCTTGTCCAAGCACAGCTTGATTTGGTAACACGTCGCCGTTCCGCAAATCGTTTTCACGATCTTCTCCGCAGGACCTCGGAGCTTCCTCATTCATCTTCAGACTGGGCTCGCCCCCGAAGGGTCTTGGGTCAAAGCTCGTTCTCTCCCCAGTTTCCTCGTTGATGAACAAGACGTCGCCGGTCTCCGACATTTCCACTACCCATCCGCTCGGAAGCCGGCCACGCACCCTCAGGCGCTCATAGATCACCACTCTGCGCGCCATGCCGACGAGTTGAGGATACTTGGCAAGCAGGACCGAGCATGCCGTAGGAGTAGGGGACTGCGTGTAATCGGAATCGGGATCTATCCACGCCTGCAAGCCCATGCGCTCCAGCAGGGGATCCAGGGACTTTACGCGGACTGACGGATGGATTGAAGATGTCGCGAACGGGTTCGGTCTCAGAAGGAGAGGCCCCGTATCCGCAACAATTTTGATCCAATAGCGCAGCTCTGTCCCCCATGCAATCCGCCCTTCCACTCTGTACACCCCCTCTACCACTTCCTGCAGGAAATCTACCAAGTTGCCCATCAGCGCGACGGACGCGAGTTCGCGCCGCGCGGACGGCAGGGCAAGCGACCGGCGATATAGATCGAAGAGGCCGTTAAAAGACATGAAGTCAAAGATCTTGTGGAGGTTGGGATGGAATGTGCCGTCTACGGTGGCGAACGAGCTCGTGGCGGCTGCGAGGTTACGAAGGATGGGGGCTGCGACTGCAGTGGGAAACAAAGATCGTAGGAAATTTGCTGGCGATGAAGACCCGTCGCACGTTTGCAAGGTAGACTTCAATTCGTCTGCATCGGTGCTATCCAACCAGGAAGCGAACGGGACACCTTCTTCTGTTACACATTCGTGAAAGAGGGTGACTAATGCACACTCCAAGAACTGAAGCGCATCTTGGCTGCGGCTGATGATGACTTCGGAGGCAGTGGGAGGGGAGCGGGCGTCGTCCGCGCAAGCATGGAGAATGACAACAGCTTGAGAGGCAAGACCCTCTTGTGTAAACAGCTCGCAAAGGAGCCGAGTATCGTAGAGTTGTTCTGTACACCACTCACTTGGCGTTGGTCGATGAGCTCGGAAGACAAGATTTAGGCCGGAAATGAAAGCAGCGATCTCGTACACCTCGTTAAGGCTCTCCGTAGTGCGACGAATAGTGAACCTGACGCGACTAGAAAACGGCGCACGTGTCGCTAGCTGATCAAGGACTGGCCTACGCGATCCGAAGTTCAGTGCAACCATGTTTTTGACGCTGACATCAAGACTCTGGCAGACTTGATCAAGGGCGCGACGAAGATGCGAGATCTTGCGACGTCCGCCTCCGGATTTATGGGAAGAGTGCTCCGAAGGTGCAGTGATAGAGGTGGTGTTGACGGGCGCCGGGAAAGCAAGAGTACTCAAAATGTTTCGTGATAAATAGAGCGTGATCATCACGAGCAGAGCAAAGGTGGGGGTGAGTGGCGTTTGGAAAGGGCAATCGGCGAACATGAGAGGGAGAACGCTGAGTGCAGTATACACGAGGGAGCCAAGCGCTATGCCAGCGGCAACGGTGTAAAAGACCGTGCTATTGATTGTGTAGAGATTGATTGCAAGGCCGGCGACAAAGAAAAGGACGGCAAGGTGAAGGAGAGAGACGATGGCCGCATCGAAGTAATCAAGGCCGAATCGTTCCACGCCCATGGAGAGAAAAACATGAACGGGGCCGCGTTTTCGCGGAGGTCCGTGTCGCCGGACTTCCCGGCTGTACGCACGAGACCATTGTTGAGTAAGAGTAGCGAAGAGTGCACAGCATAAGCTTGTGAAGAGGCTCAGAAACCAGAGTGCATTTACGCTCACTGTGAGCAACGAACTCGAGGACATGTCGGAGGTGGGAGACCGGTCAATGTTCTTTTGGCTGTCAACGACGAACGTAGCGACGATCGTTCCAAATAAGCCCGTCTAACGTACTACACGTCAGTCTCCGATACGAGATAAAAAAGCACGACGAACGAAGACCAATATCCCGTTTGTGTCTCCATTCCACTGCTCAATACGAGCTTTGTCATCCTCCTCCGCTCTAGATAGATACTGGTTCCAGAATTTGTCGTTTACATTTGCGAAAATTCTATCATTCGGTCCTACGTGGAATGAGCTACTGCTGCCTAAGCATGAAGAGTAGTCACGCACTTGTCTCATCAAACTTTTGGATGGCCATGGGACGATGTGCTATCCGTAATTGATCGATTTGTTAGTAGATCACTGAATTGCGTATATTGGAATAGTAAACTCGTTGTGGTTGTCGCGAGGCGAATTGGGCCCACTCCGACAGTAACATTCTTCGTGCTCGCCTACTCTTGCGCTCCACAGTGACATAGCCATAACACGGACGTCCAGTTTTAGAATCAGAACAATGACGCAAAGGACGTGAGCGCTGGGCGGAGGCGCGCGGGTCGAGCGCAATAATAACTTCGCGTTCTTACCAGGGAGGCAGCGGATGGATGTCGGATTTGCAACGCTGGCCCTTGTACACAGGAAAGGCAGAAATATGCTGGACACAATTTCTCACAAAAAGATGTCATCACCGCCGGAGGAGGGGCCGTTGGGGGGGATCTCGCGAACAGGGCAAATAAATGCAAATAACGTAGCCATGAGTCCCCACGCTAGTACTAGTGCTGTCCCCACCTCCCATTTCATCGAATTTCATCTCTTAACCATTTGCTGCAAAAAATAATCACGGTATGACGACTTGAGCCACGAAACGACACCCCCACGAAGCCTCGCGATTTTTCTTCGCCATGTATCTCTCCTCCCGTTCCCATCACAAGGGTCTCGATATGATCTCTGCCGAAACCCAGCCACGTAGACGGTACCTCGACCTCCCATCATCAGCTAGCACAGCATACAACGAACTTCTTGCGTTGTGACTCCTCTATCTCTTGAACTTTGCGCATAGCATCTCAGCAACTGGGCACTCGTCGCTTCGTTCGAGACTATAGTCCATGTAATAGCCCCTTGATGGTCCCAATTGATTCCTTGGCAGAGATCTTCGTTGCTGAGCGGTTTCACCTCCAAGCGACCCTATGACTGCGAGCCTGATCAAGTGCCTCCCTCATGGTATCTAACATATAAGGCACGAGGTCAGTCGACCATTAACCCCCATTCTTTTTCTCATTCGTCTGCTTGGGCGACCTTTGTTCGGTATCTTTTTACACCTTTTTACACTCTCCTTTTCTTTCCTTAATTTCACCTTCTCTCTATGAACTTAAGATCTGCTTTCTTTACCCTTGCTGCTGTATGCGTTGTCGTCGCGGCCCCCTCCCCGAAACCTGATCGTGACGAGGGGATGAGGCACCGCGGAGGACGTAATACCCACTCCCGCACCGGAAAAGCGAAGCCCTCCCGCTCCGTCGATGTTGATTCTGCATCGAGCTCCGCCAGCATGACATCATCCTCTTCTGCTGCAAGTGCCTCGACTCTCTCTGCTCCGACACTATCGGGAACGTTTACTGGGTCGTCTAACCGTACCGACGGTGTATCAGAAAGCCTGACGAGTAACTCGAGCGGTTCCAATCTCGCATCGAATGGTGCGGATGTTGGTGTTGTTGGCACACTCTACTGTTCGCGATATCCCCCCGCATCGATGACCTCAGCTGAACCAAAAACACGTTGATGTCTAGTTCTTACGAACGTTCCGGACAGTAACAACATCGTAACTGCAACCATTGGTTTCGACGGGAACATCGTACGTCCCGAATGTCTTGTGCATACGTTGCACTAATCCTCGAAGACATACGCTGGGGCGATCTATGCCGGCGGTAGCGGGACTCACGGCAATGATGGTGGTGCATTCGCTGCAGATGTGACGTTCTCCAACAATCTGATCATTGTCCACCGGGAGAAGCAACTCCTCGCCACCGTCAACGTACGGATCATACACTACTTATAACGTCTACCAGCGGAACTAACCCTCTCTATAGACGCAGTCTAACACCGTGGTCCTATTCAGAATCGACCCGAACAACCCGACAGACCTGAAGATGCTAGGAGAGCCAGTACCAAGCCAGGGTGACTACCCAAACTCGCTTACGTTCAACAATGCAGGGGACAGGCTCTGTGTAGTGAACGCTGGTACTGTCGGAAATTTCATGTGTGTTCCCTATTCTCGCGTTTTCGTCGTGATTTGAGCAGTTCATCGTGCAGATGCTATGATGTCAACGACTCTGGTCTCAGCCCAGACATGGACAGCATCCGACCGATCCCAAACTACAACCAGACCACGCCACCTACGGGACCATCGCAAACAGCGAGCGTAATTACGTTTACCCCAGACGAAAAGGACATCGTCGTCGCGGTAAAGGGTACCGAGAACCCTCCCTCTCCAGGTTTCCTAGTCGCTTGGCCCCTGGAAGACGGTGGCAGATTCGCGTCGGACCCTACCGTCATCCAAAAGGCGGGCCCGGGAAACCTGCCATTCTCGCTCACACCTGTACGTGGTCGCAACGCATTTGTCGCTGCGGATTTATCTTCGGCTGTCGACGTGTTCGACCTCTCTGGTGACATATCGGACTCGAGCGGATCAAACGGTACCAACTCAAGGTCAATCGATGGCGAGTTGATGCTGTGCTGGAGCACGTATAGTCCAACGTTGGATAGGTACTACCTATCGGCGCCACCGTCTTCACTTGTCGTAGAAGTTACTGTGGATAAAGATCTGCAGACTTCTGTTGTGGCCGTGAGCGCAGTATGTTGCGGATCCATCTATCTTTTTAACCGCATCTTGCTTAGAACCACGTCATCCCTGACAATGTTTTGGACACTGACCTCGCTATCGCGACAATCGACGGCAAGGAGTACGTTCTTTATTCTTGTGTCATGCACAGCAAGGATGACTTTACCCACAGCTTTTTGTTCACCCTACTCACGAACGCTCCCGGCCTTGCCTCGCTGAGTCTTGACGGGCCTGGACGGACTACATTCGTCGGTAGTGCAGACTTCAGCCGGTTCCTGGCAGGCGATGGCATCCCGTTCCGTGAGCATCGCCTTCAGCGTGATTTCCCTCTCTTACTGACGAACCCCACTTACAGGGCGAAATTTTGCTCAGGGCCTTGCAGTATTCGTAAAGCCTTAAAGCATATCACGACCATCACCTTATTTATCCTTCAATTAACGACTTGCGAACGCCTTACACTCATTGGTCCCATGTATCTTGCCATTGGCAATGCGCGAGGTACCGTTCAAACAAGACTGGCAGAGCATCGCAACTCCGGGGATTACAAACGAGACTCTCGCTGAGGTTTACATGCTCTCAGATTGCGTAATTTCAACTTATTCTCCAACAAGATCGGCAAAACTGAAATCTCACTGTACACATCAAACGGCGAACATTCAAGCGTAGGTTTCACGAAGTCCGCAACTACTTTTTCTTGGCCCGAGTTTCCTCAGGTGTGACTGCATGCAGCATAACTTTGTTGGGCATGTTCGACACCATCCCTCCGTGACCTTTGTGCCAGTCGTACGAGACCGCGTACGCGAATATGGCCCCATTACTGTTAAAAGCAATTGAGGAAATGGGTCCGTCTTGCTGGTCGAATGCTTTCTCTATTGGTCAGTGGTACGTCATATTATAGCCAAGGCCGCATGAACATACAGAAAAGTCGTGTGCGGGCATCCCGGTCCCAGAATGTTACGCCGCCGTCTGAACCTGTATGACGCTCTCTATCAGGGGTGGCGCGGGCGGAGAACATATCAGCCACCTACCGCAAGTCGCGAAGACACTCTGCTGAACGGGGTGGAAGAGAACACCATTCACAGAGTGCACTAGGTACTCCGCTTTTGTCACTTCCTTACGGTGACACCTGAAGGTGTAGCACTTGCTGTGACACCAGTGCTCAGTCTACGGAAACCAGATCATGAGCCTGCTAATGAACGCACTCCTTGTCTTTCGGATCAACATATCTGTGTCCTGTTAGCAACATAGGACAGGACACATGCGAGGGAGACACGTACTCCATGGCGGCGCGAGCTTCAACACTGCCCACAGCGAAACCATCAGCGGTAGGATAGCACGATACTATTCGAGTCTGCCATTTAAGAGGCGAGAGAGAAGACTGTCCAAAATAACCACGTCAGAAAGAAGTGATCCGGAGAGTGTAGCTTCACCCCACCTTGAACGCCTTGGTAGGGTTCGTGAGGTTAAACACCTCTAGATGTCGGTCAGCAGTAGCTGCGACGAGCAGCGGATACGCCGCATCTATCGAGTAGCATCGTTCCGGCAACTGGACGGTGGCTACCGGCTGTGAGCTCCTCAAATCCCAGTACTAACCATCGACTTGAGATGCCAGCATTTATTTCCCAAACAGTCTCCGGGAAGCGTACCTTGAGTGTCTTGTCCCAGCTACCGGTAGCAAGTATAGTCCCCTGCGGAGTCTCCACCGATCGGACACACTTAACAGCAGCATCATGAGCCGCAACCTGCCGACTCTGACCGGTCTGGACGTCATATAGCCGGGCAGCATTGTCTGCTCCGCCCGAAATGATCTGCGTTCCCGCCTACACTCCGCGCGCCCACACAAGCACCATGGCCGCAATTAACAGACAGCATGAGTAACAAAGAGGGCAGAAGCAAATGGTTGAGCGCCAGACTCTCTAACGATATACACGCAGCAGGTGTAGGAGTAAGCACCTTGTTCCAGCACACGTCTAACACCGGCGCTTGGTGTCCATACATCGCTTTCCCCTCCGATTGCCCTTGGGGCCCGACGGCGTAGATGCGAACCTGGACAGAGAGCATGTGTACAGTGAGGTGAAGGCAGTAAATCACGACGCACATTGTTATCCCAGCTCCCCACCGCGAGGAAATCCGCAGCTGGTGAGAACGAGAGCGATGAGATGGAATCAGGAGGTGAGTTTACAACCTCGACATCCTTGGATTTGGCTGGTGCGGCGGAAGATCCGAATATACCTGACATGAGGAGGAAAGGTGGAAGTTACCCGCAACGAAGTACCGCTGACAGTTCTTATATCACGCCCTCAAGTTGCTGCCCGAGTCAAGTGACCTTCAGAAATATCGGCACCGATACGCTTCCTCCTCGACGCCTATCATTGCCCATCGTTCAGGGTAAGTCGTGCTGAGATAGGATGAGCAATGACAGAGCGTCAGACGGAAAACCATGGGCTGGCAAGGCAAACGACATTTTCACTGGTCAAAACGCGTTCGAGGACGCGGTCATATGACATGGCACGTGAACGAAGTTCATATGGGAGTCCCGCGTGATGAAAACGCAAGATGACTCGGAAACGTCCTGCTCAATCTTGGACTCAGCCAGCTTCAGCAAGAGCTATAACAGCTATTACGCAATTGAAAGAAAAGTAAATGCCTGCCAGTTGTCTAGGACGAAATCGATGCGACATATGGCAGCGGATGCGCTTACATATACTTCGAGCTCAGACTCCGAGTCTTAGTAAGACGACGTTCCTCTTCGCAGCAACGTGAGTCTCTGCCCTTGACTCCCGTGCAACCTCTTATCGATCTCGCATACGAGATCTGGTCTAACGTCAACTGAAACCCGTAAAGTGGAATCGAGGAGGGCTGCTACTTCTAAGGGCCAGATAGACCGGTAGGTAACCATAAAGAAAGACAAGCGGACGTCCGGTTAACCAGCGAGCACGTGGAAGCATTCCAGGAGGATCTCTACCCACTCTCGCCAGCCACACACGACGTAGCAGTGACTACGATTGCATGCGCTTTTCAGTGCACGTATAGGCACCCTTTTTCTCTAATCAACCCCACCTTGTGTCCTTCATCTCCTCAGGAACTGCCACCAGTATACTTGCGATCTTACCTGCACCAGCAGTCTATCTTCACAGAATGCAGACTGCGGATTGCAACGAAGCACAGTACGTCCAGTCGAGACTATGGAGAATGTCCTCACTGCTTCGTTGGCATAAACTTCAAAGGCAGTTATGACCCGACTGTGCTCAGACATAGCTCGACAGATTTCTCACTATCCTCTGGCACGGCGGACAAGGGAGTCGAAGGGCTCGCGGTCGACTATGTTTCGCATGTAGAAGTACGCACTTCCTCTCACGTCACGATAGCTTGTTCACTCCCACTATAGATCGCAGGAAACTGTGGCCGCGAACCCGGACCCTCAGGCCAAAATCCCGCAAGGTCGTGCTCTCCTTCGCACAGAGCCTTGACGCCGACTCCTGCGTCCTTTTCGCCAATGGTGTTCGGCACTCTCCTTCTAAGGTGCACGGCGCCTTCATCGGGTCAATTTCTCCTGTCTCGTCATGCATAAACAAGGGCGATCCTGCCTTTTTGCGGTACTAGGATCCGCGGTTGACACCCAGGCTTCTCTCGGCATGTAAGTCTATTACTCTCGTGCGCTCCGTTCGGTTAACTTTGCGCTGTAGGTACGACGGCGATCAAAGATTCCCGTCTCGGTCGCATTGGGCAATACCCTCTGTCGTTCGCCGCCGGCCGTTTGGGATGAAAAGGTATCCACAGTTTTTCCCCCTCATGTACTCCTACCGATGACATTTTCTACTTACCGGCAACAGCGTCTATAGACTGGAATATAAAGGCAATGACGGGGGCCTTGTGACGCGTCCACTGAAGGTGAATTTCTTATGGCTCTTCGCGTCCATTGCTAGCACGAGGCTCTCTCCTGCGTTTGATCTCCCTATGGACATTTCCGGAAATAATTAATCGGTATATTAATACCTAGGCCCTTACACAGCGCCGACGCTCGCCGTCGGCCTTCTTACCGGTCTTCGGCCTGTGGGTGAGCTTGGAGGTCGGTCGCAACGTGCTTCCTTAGTGGGACTAATGCTTGCTGCAGGGGTCTTCCGATGCCATGACGCAACCGGTACGCATTCCGACTTCGGTGGGCCGCTATTGCGTGAGACATGAGCTTAGAGATGCTTCTAGTGGCCTTCCTGGGAACCCTGGCTATGCTATGTTTTGCGCCGCGGGCCGCCGTCATCAGTCGGAGTTTTTCCACCAGTACGCCAGCTACATCTCTCTAAAGCCTCGGCGCTATTAAAGGCGACAGAATGCTACTAATGCGGGTACAAGGCATCTACTTATAGTTTCCGCCTGTCAGAAGAAAGGGCGTCTTTCACCAGAGCGTGTGAAGGAAGTTGGAACCGTGTCCGTCATCTTCTGTCACTGGCAATGCCCTTACGCGCACGCCACTTCTCCGCTGGCCCTTCTGCTAAATTTTCCCCTGCATCGCACGACGTGCAGTATTTTTGGCGCGTTTCTCAGCTTTATCAGGCGTACGCGACGTACATTCGACGTTCACCCGAGGTTTGCCCATGCCGGCAAGGACGTACCGCGGCCCGCGGGCGGCGCGTGCGCGCGCTCGCGAGACGCTTTACATTCAGGTTACCGAGGATAAGCAGCAACATCAGCGGAGAAGTCCCCTCGGCTTCGAGCTGGAACATCGAGCTGAGACACATTCTTTTCGTCCGTCTTCTGTGCGGATCAGGCTTCTTGTGCACCAAAATTGGCATGGTTCGGCGATCCGAGTATCACGAACGTTCGCTGGGAGCAATCGCACACCGCGCGACGGTCCTAGGTTCATTCAGTTGTCGAGGGGAGAAGCAGAAGCCATCGCGCCGACTCGGGTTTACCCGCGCGAGCCCGCCCGACTCGGAAGGAGGGTAGCACCGGGCGAAGTAGAGTTCAAACACTGATTTAACCCGTGCAGTGCCTTGAGCCACCACCTCAGATACGGGTGAGAAGCGATCAAAGGGTGAGGATGGGAAAGTGGATGCATCACCGCGGACGCGTATGTAAACCGTGCTCTGAATTGTGTGTGCGCGCGCGCACTGCACCAGATGGCGCTGGCACCGTGCGGTGGAGAGAGATAAGAGCGATGTTGATGCAGTGCGCGCGCGGGCTCGTGAGACGCCCTCCTAATGCCAGGGGCCCCATGGTGAATGCCGGGCAAGTGTGTCGGGACCTGCCTTCGCATCTCCCCTCTGCTTGCCGCGCTAAGCTAGAGATTCTCTGATAGATACGGCACGGCAGATCGCCGATGGCGCGAAGGATCCTTTCCGTGTCTTTGCGAGACGGAAGTTATCTCACTCCGTTTGCAGATGTGCGCCACTCTGTTGTAGCGGCCATTCATACCCGAAGCCGAGTCAACCGTCGCGTCGACGAAGACGCCAAATCAATGCCAATGACGGCGGCAAACGGGAGCGCCTGCGTTGACGTCCGGCAAGGAGAGGTCACGGTGTGGGAGCCCCTATGCGTGCGATGGAAGGGTATTGCCAGACTAGGCAGGCCGGGAGAAGCCGTGCAGCGGGGCGCGACGGCGCTGCGACGATGACGGGCTGTGTGCCTCTGCTGACTCGTTGACGACGCAGCGTGTCCTCGCGTTCCCTCGCCTCCCGCGCGCGCACGTTCGTGGAGCCGGCGTCGATAACACTGACAGGGAACGCGTCGTGAAACGTTAACAGGATCGAGGCGCGTCTGCCGTCATCGCGTGCGCGCACCCCCTGCCTGGCCCTGCGCACCCTGGGCCCGGGTATCCGTCTGCTCCAATTCGCGGGCCCTCAGCGCCGATCCTTGCCTCGAGGACCGCTCTGCGCACGTTCGCGGGGACGCAGGCGGCGCGGAAACGTCACGCGGAACCTAGAGTAGATGTTGTGGTGTGCCGTAGACGCACCCCACTCCTAACCGCCGCCAAGCCAGCGACCGTCGCGCGTCCGATAAGCTGCGAAGTGCCGTCAATCGGGCTCGAGGGCCGACGCCTGGTGTTTCGTAGTTGGATGTCGATCTTGACAGACAGAGGCGCTGGGCCTGCGGGGGCCAGAGGTGCGTCAGCCAGAGCTACCACCGACGACGCGCGTCGGCATCGATGACGCGACGCGTCGGCGCCGTGCCGTCCCGCTGCATAATCAAGCATCGCGTGGCCAATCAGTGCGCGCGCCGAACGGTCGACGCTCGTCCGTTCCGAGGCGATGGCCAAATGGCATCGGTAGATCCTCTACGCACGCAGGACGCGCTGCCCGCCGTCTAGATGTGCCTCGGCCCAACGCGAACATCAATGGTCTCCGCCGTCTGCGCATATCCGTTACTCAAAAAAAAAGATCGCAGCGAAAGCCTCCTAGAAAACCGCCGCAAAAGGCCCCTCCTGTCGCCACATCTGCAAAACTGAAGATTTGGAGGCAGATGCGCCTGCGCGCCAGTCGTGCCGGCATGATGACGGGTACGGTACGCACGCCTCGAAAGCAGGCGCGCGCACGCCGGTGCCTTGTTCCCAGCCGTAAGCACAACTCTACAGTGCGCTCCTGCGCGTGCGCGTTCAATTTCCGCGACGCGTGCGCAGCACGTGGCGTCCGGAATCCCCGATACATCGCTGCATCATCAAGCAATGTCGGCATAGGGCGAGCTACATAGCAGCGTCGGGAAAGCGCGACGCACGGGTGCGCGAGAGATCCGCATCGCGCCGAGCCCCTGCGCGATGTGCGCTGCCCGAGAGCGGGATGAGTTCCGTCGCGACTGTATGAATGCGTGATGGCGGCCAGCGCCCTCGTTTCGACTTTTGCGCACGTTTCTCAAGTCTGCGGGGATGTGCGACAGCCCGAGCGCACGGACGAGGCAGGTGGATACAGGTTGTACTGTACAGTACTCAGAGGGCGACGGTGCATGTGCATCAGTCAGCCTGACCCGCAGGCACAAACGGGGATCGCCCTGGAAGGCGGACTGCTGCTTTATCGTCGCCAGATGCCGAAGTCGAACGTTCGGCGCGACGAAGGCAAAATGCGAGAAGATAGTGGCGGCGGCGGGGCCTCGACCTAGCTCGTGTGCGGCCGGCGGAGATGTTCGATGCCTTTCGGAGGGGAGGACGGAACAACCGGAGAGGCGCACGTGCGGCGATCGATATTCCGTGAAACATGAACATTGTCGGCACGTGAATCCGAGACAGTGACATCGGAACAGCTCGCTTCGAGTTCGCACTGGCAGGTCCGTCACATAGAAGTGCGCGAAAGCCGGCGAAAGAAAACTCCATGATAAATCGTGTCCGCTATACGGCGTATTATGACTGCGCGCAAAGTGAGAAGAATCCAAAAGGGGACCGAGAAATCCGTTAGAGCGTCGGATTCTTGCGACGTGAAGGCGTTCGCATGCCACGAAGCCCGTCGAAAGCACAACACCGGCAGGGCCATCGTGGGAGAAGACACCGCGGAACGAATCGCGCTGCGCTGTCAAACCGTCTTCTTCTCGCCGGTGTTTTGTGCTGCGTGAGCCTAGGTCTGCATGTGCGGGCGTGAGTGGAGTCATCGGCGCCAGGCCGCTGACATTGACGTAGTGCGAGGACATGGGCTCGACACGCCCGAGCGCCGCGTCTGCTCTGCTTATGCGCAGGTTGCACGTTTGGCGACTTGGACGAGCGTCCTTCGAGGCGCCCCGGCCGCGCGCGCGCCGTGACGGTCGTGCCAAGAGATTGAGGATGATGTCAAGATACATTACGAAGGGGCGCAGCGCACGCCGTAATAAACTGCATGATGTGTCGCAACGCTGGCATCCGCTGGCGCAGCCCATCGGCAACGGAGACGTCGCCACGAAGACAGGCTCAGGGGGAAGAGCGGATCAACGGTCTAGGCAGATTGCTCTCTCGGGAGATCCGCCCTCCCTTCTGCGCGACGGCAGTGCGTGCGCGGTCGATGTGGTGGAGGGGTGCGAGCCGTAGTCGGAGTCGCGAGTCTGGAGTGCGCGTCTGCAGCGGGCTGGACTTGCCGTTGCGAAATGAAGTCGAGGTGGCGACGGGCGAGTGGCGCGTGCGGCGAACGTGCGTGAGATGCACATCGAGAAGATCAAGCGCGTCGCTGACGGCGGTGCGCATCAGTACGGTGTCGAGTGAACGGGTGACAGACGAAAAAAGTGAATCAGCGTCATCATCGTCATCATACAGGATTCAAACACGACATGCGCCGACCCGCGTTTCCCGGTGCTCCCGCTCCCGATCAGTGAGCAGGCGACGGTGCTTCGCGAAGAGAGAGTGCGTCACTGACTCGTCACAGCAAGACACGCCGACAAAGGAGGGAAGAAACAATGTGTGTGCGCGAAAATACCTCTGCGCCTGCAGGAGAGGACGTGGCGGGGTGGCGTACGGACGTCAAGCACCATGCTTGAGTTGGTATTGCAGCTGAGGGTACTGTACCTAAGCTGAACTGGCTGGCCACGAAGAAAGCAGACCGCAGTGCGAGGCGGGACGCGTCGCCGTGGTTCAGCGGCGCCGTCTGGTTCTCCCAGGCATGTCACCGTGGGAAACTGGCGCACTGTGGGCTGCAGGGGCATGCAGAGATTCGAGCCGACAGTGCATGCCGTGCGGCCCCGCGGACACGACGTAGTAGCTGAGGGCGCGTGTTGTTTGATATACTGTGCGATGGGCGATGGCAGATGAGCGCGATGGACACGATGGAAGGACCGCGCCCCACGCGCAATCCCGTACATCCTACATCTACATCTGTCGGGCTGCAGCCGAAATGAAGGGAGACCGCGAGAGAGGAGGTGGGACGGAAGCGTTCGCGATAGTGATCTCGCACGGATAGCGATCTCGAAGCGCGCGGCGGGCCAGCCGCGCTGTGTTTATGTGCGTGCGTTGTCCTCGCCGAGCCAAGCGAATCGACGTCCGTCCTCCGTCCTCGCCTTGCACGCACGCCATCGGCAAAGGGACTTGCGGGCGGCGGGTGGATCCACGCCGTGTCCGGGTGTGTCGATGTACTTGGGTGGGACACGCGGAATGTATCGGTCGTGCTGCGTACTGTGCGGGGAAGCGGGGTTGGACGCCGGAGCATGTTGCTGTCGGTGACAGCGGGAGGAGGCGGTGCAGCACGTGATGGGGATGTGGGGCGCGAAGGGAGGAGGAGGACGAGGGATGGGCGTCTGAGGATGGGCGGGGGCCGGGAGACGAGAGGGCGGCTGGCGGGGTGGAACCGGGGCAGAGGCTGGAATCGGGGCTGGGGATCTGAAACGGACGGAGGGAACACGTGGGGTGTTGCTGAGTGCCAAGAGAAGGGAAGACAGACATATTATCTGCAGGCCTGGCCCTCCCACCGTCCGTCCATCCCCGCCCTCGCATCGTCATGGCTGCTGCTCTCGCTCCTCCCGCAATCCCGCTCTCGTCCTCCGCTCCTCCCTTTCGCAGACCTCCTCGCCCCAGACACGGCATCCTCCTCAACCCGTCCCCCGTCCCCCGCCCCGCACTCCTCCACCTCTCCCCGTACACCGTCCCACCCGCTCACAAATCCTCCTCTTCCTCCTCCTCCTCCTTCGCCGACGACGACGACATGCCCTCCACCGTCTCCCAGTCGCTCACCCTCCCCCCGAGGCTCGATCACA
>MU273684.1:0-49404 GCA_022160365.1 Vararia minispora EC-137
CCCCCCACAGCTTCGCCTCCGGCCCCCTCCCGCACTTCGCCCTCGCGCCCGCCTTCACCCCCGCAGAACTCCACATCCACTCCACCGCCTACCCCAGCGCCGCACCCTCCGTCCTCGCACTCGGCCCCCGCCCGCAGCGCATAGCCGATTTCGACCTTCTCGACGATGGCGCTGGGCCGCGGGGCCCGCGCGTCGTGGCGGGTGTTGGACGCGCGTTGCTTGTCTTTTGTGTCGGAGAGGAGTGAGCGTGCGGTGGGGAAGAGTGGCCCCAGTCCCCCCCATCCGTCCGAAACTTGTATACTCTTTAGCTCAAAGATCGAGATGCGCGATGAGGCGCTCTGTTTCTTGCCTCTCACACCCGTCTTTCAGTCTCCGTTGCTCACAAGTTCGGGTTCGGCAAAAATGCATGAATACCGGTATCCTACGTATGCTAGAGCCAATCAGACCGCCAAGAGCAAGCTGCCTTAGTCCCAGACCGACCCGCGACAACGCGCGGCCCCGCACCGGCACTCCTCCAGAATCTCCGTCCCCTTCGCTTTCCCCTTTCCCTTCATCTCACCCCCTTTGCGCGCTCTGCGAGACCCTTGAAGGTAGTCGACCGTGAGCTCCGTCCTCTGCGGTACGTCCTGCGTGGTGACCATCGCTACGTACGTCAGGTCCTCCTGCGTGCCCTCTGCCCCAGGCACATTCACCAGCTCGCCTCGCCGAACTGTGACGTATCGCATGTTTGGCTCGCAAGAGTGGCTAGGGGATCACGCGTCAGCGCGTCGTCGTCGAGCGCCGCGCACCGATACGCACTTGACAAACCTCGTCCAATTGCCTTCGCGGGACTGTCAGAGAGCGTGTCTATACGCTTTCGAGGACTCACCGTGGCGGTATGCGCTGAAAGAAAGGGTGTCGGAGCCGTCCCAGTCCAGATTGAACCAGTATCCGTCCACGTCTCCGTCGTCCAGCTCCTGCATCACCGCGTCGCCTTCAGGGTCGAGTTCAACCGCGTCTGGACCCCTCTCTTCCGGTTCACCCGAGAACCTGGATCGAAGGGGGGTAAGCACCAAGAACGCCATCACTTTTGCGAGCATAGTCACTTGAGCTTCCTACGACAGAATCAGCACCGCTCTGCGTTCATGACGGTGGTGATTACCCGGTCGCGATCCCAATGACCCAGCCTTTTTGCAGCTTCTTCGTTGCGCGTACGCCCCAGCCGCGGTTATTCCGAGTCTTGAAAATCTCGAGCGAGACATCACGAGGCTCTTGGGAAACTTTGTTCCTGCACTCGCTATCGCATGAGCACTCCTACAATACACGCCCCACGTGAGTTCGCTACATTCCTCCAGGATAACTGGCCACGCACCTCGTTACATTCGTGTATCATGAATGCGTCCCGGCAACCGGCAAGCTCCTCGCGCAGAAATCCCTGAGAAATTTTAAAAAGTTTGGGCTGGCGTTTCGAGAAGCCAAGTGCCGGTTGTTTTACGCACTCTTTCGGTATAGGCGTCCACGACGCCAGCCGGCAGCGCCGACAAAGAAGCACAGCTACACGTCGGCTTGTTCAAGTCACAGTTGTCTTTGCACCCGCAATAATACAACACGCTCCTATCTCGTGGAACGCTGTAAGGAAGTGAGCGCCGGTCCGCGCTCGTTGCGGTGAAAGGACATGCTTTGCGTATTTGTCCTCGAGCCATTGAAAATCGCAGGGCAGTGGAGGGATCGCTTCATCATCGACATCGTTGATAATGGCCACCCTCCTGAGCACTCCCGCTTCAGCTGCAGCATCGTTCCACTCGTCTTGGAGGTCTTCCCGGGTCTTGCGCAACGTACGTGGCTTGTTCGATCCGGGGACCGGCTCCTGCGCGTGAGCCTTCCCCTTCCGTTCCCAAGCACGCGGTAACCTGGGCGATGAGGCTCGTGACTGATGTGAAGGCCTAGCTAAAGAAAAAGACATCCATGACTGCGCGATGAGAGTCCAAGAAAAGGCCGGCCAAGCGCCTACCTTGCTGCCGTTTTGTGCCGCTTTGGAAAAGATGAGATGTAGACCACTTTCTGCGCACCGGGATCATACCTTTCTCCCATTTCGACATCTGCGTTCGCGTCGGCCACAACCGGTACGAGATCGCTGTCCAAGTCGATAGGCAACAGGTTGCCCTTCTCGTTCGTCCCGTGCTGCTTCAGAAACCTCTCCCATTTGTACTCGACCGCATCGGCTTTCTCAGCGGTCAACCTGTCGTGCAGAGGAGAGAATGTGATGGCGGCGATGTTGACGTCTAGGGACCGTTCAGCACGCTCACGGCCTTGTCGGCCCATCTTCTCCGTCCATTTCTTCGGCAAGTCTGTCTTGCTTATGACGTCGTCGTCCCGGTTGTTAGCCCGGACCCAAGTCGTATTCGAGCCATCAGAACGCTTCCAATTGTGCCATTTCACCTACACGTCCTGGTGTGAACAGCGAGATAAAATGGTTGAAGGTCACCATACTTCATAGCTTTACTCAATGAGCCACCGGCAGAGAAAGGTAGAAGGACACGGGAGAACCTACTAAGACTCGCCTATGACTGTAACTTCTTCTCCGACGATGGCAGAGACCTCCCAGGTCTGGTTTTCGTCCCCAGAGAACACCTCTTCTTCGGAAGCACTGAATTCGAAGACATCTTCCTCATCTACAACCGATGGAGCTACGCTCTGGCTCTTTTGCTTCGTCTTTCCTTTATTCTGACCCTTTGACTTCGCCATGCTCATACAGATATCCGCACCGCAGAACTAATATGATGATGCGAGAATGAGGACGATCCGCTGGCCGTTGAATATCAGTGCTTGGTGATAGATATCCCGAAGACTGAGTGAGCAGTTAACAAGGAAGAGCACTTGCAAGAGAGGCCGTCGTAAAGGAAGCAAGCCGCCGCTAGATGGCGGTCGCAAGTCAACCGCAGTACGTCCGACGCGCCTTGGTTCTGACCGTGACGTCGAGCTCACTACTGCATCCCCGCTTACATTCAGATGGATCTTAGGCCAATCGGTGCCCACTGCGCGCTGCCATCATGCAACGAACTTGATCTCCTGCCTCTGACTTGCTTTTGTGACCGTCAGTTCTGCAAACGACATATCTTCCCCGGCACACACGACTGCCCGGTCGACCGCTCAGCCATATCGTCTTCCTCTGCCTCTCCTCCTGAGAAGCTCCGCAGGTGTGCCTTTCTTAAATGCCCCAAAATCAGCCTCGAGGCATACATCGCTGGCGTGGGCGACGCCGCGACAGGGCGGGTGCCTGCTCTCTGCTCACGCTGCCGCCTCGCTTACTGCGCGACGTGCGTGCGCTCCCCCCGACTATTTGCCCTTCCTGAAGCATGAGACGGCGTAGTCACCGCGAACCCGCTTCTCACTCCTGCCCAACTCCGGAACCATCCACGAAGCGTAAGAACGAAGGAGCCCATGCTATTCTCGCGGAGCGTTTCTCCCCACCCACTTCTTCTGCTCCCAAGCCTAAGGCTAAGGCACTTACGGATCCCAAGAAGCTCGCCGCTCTGCGGAAGGTCGAAGTAATGAAGATGAAGCACCACGCTGTCCCAGCCGACAGGCGCGATACGGCGACGAGTATTCCTCTTGAGCAGAAGCTGTTCGTTAAAGTCCGAGCCGAAGGGATCAGGGACGACAAGGTATTCTGGGTGCGCAAGGTCGGTAGCTATGCTTCACGGTTAATCTATGCACTTATTATGAAACACGACAAGTCGACTGGTGCAGGGAGAGCGCTGGATCTTCTGTCTGCCCAATTTAACCTCTCTTCCACTGACGCGCAGGTAAGCTCGGACGGACGGACTCTCCAGCCGTTAGACTCACACTTGCTCAGCCTCTACAGCTATCCCTAGCCGATAACCCGGAATCTGTGGTCTTACGGAATGACGTTTCATTATCTGAGCAGGTCGAAGACGGGTCGCTTCTCACCATATCTCGACTGCTTACTTCAGGTTCATAGCACTCTTGCATCATCCTGTACTTCTTCGCCATCATCCCAGATTTTGTATCCGCAATCAAAAACCATGTGCAATAGATGCGAAGAGCGAACGGCGACAATACAAACAGCGAAAATGAGAAAGCAGCGCAGGTCTGAGTGGCAGGGTGCATTAGAAACAAAAATTCCGCATCCGTCCACTCTGCTCCGGCGTTCTAGCACGTGTACCGAGTCCCATGCCCATGCAACAAATAACTAAGTGCCTCATGCGACCAGCGCAGCGAGGCGACGCAGGTGCGAGACGTTCAAATACGCCGGCACATATGTCTCAAGGCCCGAGACGTCCCGGGGGAGCGGAAGCTCGTAGGGGCCAACCTCCTCTGCCTCGGGCAGAAGTAAATGATCGTTCCGATCGTTCGCCACAACACGTGATGCGACGATGCGGAGGATCTCAGGGGAGATAGGTGTCTGCGACGACGTGCGTGAGGGTTTGCCACCTGGATACAAAGGCGGCGGCGACGCACCTCGTAGTCTGCGACATAGTACGAGACGCACATACGCTGAATCTGCATTGGACTGAGCATCCAGCATACATCGTAGATGATCTCGATATCCGCGGGCGTCGCCTGTTTCCATCCGTCAGTATCACACCCACCCAGCTCAGCACGCAGCACACCTTCTTGAGCTGCAGAAGCTTCGTCGCCTGCATGAGGTGCTCGAGCTGGAGCGTGCCCTCGGGCATGTCGTGTGATTTGCACCACTCCTCAATCCTTGTGATGTTGTACTGGATCTGCATCGCGCGCTTCCACGAAGAGAAATTCCTGCGCATAAGGAGGTCGTTGAAGCTTGTGACACCGATAAGCTTGAGTAATTCCGTCATGACCTGTTGCACGACACTCTCCTCCATGTAATAGCTCTTGAGGCTCTTCCAAACCTTGTTGAGTAAATTGAGGATGTCGTCCATGCTGAAGGCCGGCTGACTATTTGAATTGAAGACACGGTTGAAGAGTCGGCCCCCACCATCGCTGGCGATGAAGCCGGGCAGCGATTGGCTTTCAATCAGGGCGGGGATGACCATCTTCTGTAGTCGCTTCTTTGTCTCCGTCATCCAAGTGTGGTAGATGTTGTACTCGAGCGAGTCCAGGTCATGCTTTACGACGGACACCAGGCGTTCGTAATCCTCCCAATCGAACGGCCGCACTGCATTCTCCTCGCCGGGGCCGATGCCTTGCAACATGTCCGACTCGGCGACACAGATGAATGAGAGCATCTCGTGAACGTTTGAAAGCCAGAACACGCCAGGGATAATTGCGTCCTCGCTCTGGAACGTCTGCATTTCCTGTGAACAACCGTGTAATGCCTAAAGCGAGGAGAACAAACCATGACATGCGCTTGAACTGTCTGCATGACATTCGCCAGGAACCTCTCGCTCTCTGGAATAAGTCCGTACTTCCACATCTCGTTAGTGACAAGGCTAATCAGGTTTGCCGGGAACAAGATCTCCTTGACTGCTGATGGGTTTGTCAAACTCGGCAGTGGGATCTTGAGCCCCTTGACGAGTCCCTCGAGCACGTCTTCGTCGAGATGCTTAATGTCCTGCAACAGGCGGATCTTCTCTTCCGCCGGGTCGTCATAGATGTCCGCGAGTCCACTCTGGCGGAAGCGCGGCAGGCCTTCTTCGCCGTTGTATGCGACGGACACTGCGCGCGGATTTTGGGTGCGCTTGACCATCATCATAAGTTCATCCGCCGACGTGCGGTGGTCCGGTGGTGAGAGCGCGTACACGCCCGCAGAACTGTGTCTGCGCTGGTGGCGTGATGCCGCACCACCGTTCGAGACGCCATTTACGTTGCCATTCGTATGCGCAGGCTCCGAGTCGATTGGGCGAAGCGTGGGCGCAAACGTCGGGGAGACCGGGGGCTCACGCGAGCCTTTGGTGAGCGCGTTGAGCGCATACGCACGGTTGAGCTGCTCGCGAAGGCTGGAGACCTCGTTCTTGAGTGTAAGGATGACGGAGCTGTCCTCGGCGTTGCGCGTGGGCATGCTGTCGAGCTGCTTCGCGCGCGCTTCGAGCTCGGTCGCTTGCCGCGCGATCTCAGCCTCGAGGTTCTTGATCTTCTCGTCACGTTCGCTAATGACGACGAGCGCCTCGTCAAGGCGGCGCTCGATGTCGTCTTTCTCGCGCAGAAGCACCTCGCGATTTGATAGCTCGCCCTGTGCGGCAGTGAGGTCGGTCTGAAGCTGCTTCGCGCGTGCCTCGGAGTCTTCCGAGCGTGAGATCCAGACTTGGAGTTGCTCCTCGGCCAGTGTCAGCTTCGCCTGGACCTCCTTACGCTCCTGCGTTCGGGTCTGTAGCGTCTGCGTGAGCTCGACGACCTTGTTCTCCAGGCGATAGGAGATCTCCTTGAATTTGGAGATGGATCGGGCCTCCTGACGCAGGGTTTTGAGCTCCTTTTTTGCGAGCCGCCGACGCATGCACGATTGGATATATACAACGTGCTTGACGTCCCTGCGGTAGGACCTCCTTACCAGCCTTAATCGAAGGAGTAAATAAACGGAAGCCAGTTGACAGAGATGTTACATACAGTCCACGGAAGAGGCTCTGCAATCGCACCGTTGCGGTGCGGTGCTTTGTCTCCATGTATGCGCGACGAGCCTGCGCGCCACGTACACCTGCCTCGACATTAGAGGAAGAAGTGTTCCAAGAGTGTCCATCACTTACGACTCTGGAAGCGAATGACGGCCTGCCGGATCTCTGAGAAACGCTTGCGTTGGGTATATCTCCTCGCGGCCTTCTGTAATCTTATTGCGATCGTATCCCTGCGTATCCGTGCTACAAGCCTCCGTGCAGAGATGCCCCTCCACCAGGTCTGGATGACAACCGCTGCCCTGCGCATCTGGCGGTAGCGCTTAACGGCCATGTGTCTGCGCATGTTCTTCTGCACGACAGTGACCATCTGGTTGAGCCGATCCGAGCGGAGCGACTCGAGCGCAGCGAGCATGCCCGCACGGAAGAAAATCTTGGTTTTACCCGACTGATACTTGTCCGGGTCGTTGATCGTCTTGTCAAGGATGAGTGAGCACAATTGTTGTAGTTGCAGGTTCTGAATCATCGGGCCCCATGACGAAGACGGCACGAGCATGTAGTACCTGCGCCATTGTCAGTCTTTCCCAAAGCTATGGCAACAAATAAATACCTCTCTGCAAATTCCTCGTATGTCCACCGTGTCGGGTATCCAGCACAGCTAATCCGGATGGTCTCGAGCACGCCGCACGCGCGCAGCTGGCTTAGTACTTGCTGAGGCGTAAAGCGCCATGCTTCCTTTTGCTCATTGGGCTTGATACAGCGGATATAATGCACGTTCGTGATGGCAAGAGTTTCCATGAGATTGTGGAGAGACGCTTTGAAGATTGAGGCCTGCGTTGGCTTGCGCACCGCGCCACCGGGACGCCTACCACTTGCCGCGCCGCCACCGGCACCAACAAGCGACGATCGCCCGGGATCGGGAATGAGCGACTGACGGCGCGAGCCGCCAGAGGCTGAGTCAGAAGGCGCGGGAGAGGAGGGGTTCGGGCTCTCAGGTGGCTTCGCGGACGCAAGTGCGGCGTCAAGAACTTCACGGAGGAACGGATTCTTCGTGCCGGCGAGAAGTGCCATATGCTCGTCTGGTACCGTATCGCGATTCTTCTCGAGGAAGCCCTCAACCTCGTACGTAACGTCATGTGCATAGTGTGCAATCGTAAAAGCTGACTGGCCAAAGCGCGGCTTCTTGAAGACAGCCTTGTTCTCCGGTTTATCGAGTTGATTGTACAGCTTCTGGAGGAAGGACGCATCAGCGCCGGACGGGAGGCGCGCTTCTTCGTCAAGAAGCGCGAGGACACCGAGTTTGCCTTCGATCACGTCGATGCATGGTTGATTGTCCGAGAACTCGATGAACGTCCAGTTAATCTCCTCCTTGACGTACTCTTCTTGCTCGAGCTTGAATACGTGGGCATTGAATTCCTGCTGAAGCTTCTCATTGGCGTAATTGATACTGAACTGCTCAAACGAGTTCTGCAGGCCGCCAACATCAACTGCACACCCCAGCTCGAAGTAAATCGTCACCTACCTTTTGGAAGTGCTCGAAGCCATAGATATCCAGCACACCGATGAACATCTCCGCACGCCTCTCTGCCTCGCCGTTCTCACCTGCCAAACTCTCGTTCACAATCGCGACGAGCCACTCAAACAGGCACACGTAGACGAATTTGGCAACAGAGTCACGTACGACGGTTGCGGCAGCAGCATTGAGTGCTGTGACAATCTTCTCCGAGCGGGTCGTGATCTGCTTCTTGACCGTCCACTTCTTGAACTCAGCCTTGTCGACGCCAAGGAAACGTGTTGCCAACAGGAGCTCAGGGTCGTTGTCGTCGATCGTCGACTCATTACGCATCGCCTGAATCTTGACATTGCCGAGGTGAAGTAGCGCGGACAACAAACGGAAGACGGCCCATTGCTTCTCAACGCTGATACCAATGGTAGAAAGGGCATGCTGCGTTGCCCGGAACTCCTCTGCATCATCGACGCCAGCAATACTCGCAGCGACAGGCCCACCTTGCTTGAGGTAGTGAAACTTGCTGACATCCGTGTCGAGGCCTAAGTCCTTCCGCTCCTTGAGCGGCGCACCCGCGCAGAGCTGGTAGAAGATATGATAGTTGCGCTCCGTTGTCGGCTGAAAGACGATGCGAGAACGCTCAAGAAGATAAGTCCGAATGCGTGCGCCGACAATCTCTTGCTTGCCATCGAACAAAATCTAGGCTGCGAGTTAGCGCGGACCCCACTCGTGAAGCGTATTGGCGCGCTTTCACCTGAATGTACTTGCCAAAACGGGATGAGTTGTCGTTTCGCGTCGTTTTCGCGTTGCCAAACGCTTCTAGGACAGGATTGGTGGCAAGGATCTGCTTCTCAACCTCACTAGACTCGTCTAAAGACGCTTTTGTCTTTGCCTTTGCGCCCGAGTCCGGAGGATTGACAGAGGCGAGGTAGCGCATAATGAACTTAGCCTGAGGTACATGAGTACACGGCAGAGCCGCAACAGAACGTAATGATACGGACCGATTCGGTCTTTCCTGCACCACTGTAGCGCGGCGACAGGGTTGAGGGACAAGGTCAAGGCCTCATGGCAAAGCACGCACCTCTCGCCGGAGACAATAATTGTTTGACCCATTCCCTCCTTGCGCATGGCAGTATACGCGTCCTCGGCGATGGCAAAAAGATGCGGCTCGAGCTCTCCCCTTCTCCTACCTGAGTAGGCTTGAATGATCTCGGGGCCGTAGAGGGTGACGCGTTGGAAAGGGTTCATGGCGATGAGCACAATACCCGAGTATGTATAGATACTGTGCTGGGCATAACGATTGCGGATCGTGTGTAATACTAATGCGCGTTTATTGAAGGAGAGTAAGAAGTAGAAACGTGCTAGCACGTACCGGAGGGTTCGTTAAGATGGGAAAGCGTAGCGAGGTCGTCTGCTGTCTCGAGCAGTGGCGGGTTTCGTAAAGGAGGAAGGCTGTCCTTGCCATCCTTGATGTCCTTAACGGTCGTGCCGATAGTAATTTCCTAAAAAATCAGGTGAGGTTGAGGGCTCGAAGGGATGATGAACCTGGAAGGGGTAGAATGAGGCGGACCTTGCCGCGCTCGTCGACGAAGACGAGCTTAATCTTGTCATCTGCGGACCTAACAACGTTTGTGACTTCGGCGGATATCCAGCCCTGGTCCTTGTCAGGAAACCAGACTCTGGTCCCCTTGCTGTAGATGTTTTCCGCCATCGGGGGATTCTGGCGGTCCTAGGCGCAGAGCAATAGCTAGACACCCCAGCCCTTCAAGTGTTTGTTGCCCGCATCAACATGCAACGAGCTTCCTTCCGCATAAGGCAGCATTCTCTCATCCGCGAGCTGATGCTCGCACTTCATTGAGTAGCAACGGCGGCCTCGTGCCCTAGGGCAACCGACGACGAGGCAACGGATTCAAGGGCCTGGAACTAAAAAGTCCATCCCAACCACTCTCGAACTCTCTGTTCTCCGATCTTCCGCGATCGCTCGGCACCGCGTGGCGGAAGATTTCCCGGAACCCGTCAAGCAATGCCTATGGACACACTCCCGAGTCGATTCGCAATTTTATCTACCACACTGGGCTTCTGTCGCCTGCGTCTCCAGCCCCTCGCTCGAAGACGCGTCCTCGCCCGCATCCTTTCCACATTCTTGTGCGCAGTTGTTATCCTTATTCGCCCCTTCTCGAAATTTGGTGGCACCTCGGCCTTCCTCTGTTTGGTGCGTTCAGGGTCGCTCTGTTCGACGCTCAGGGTCGCGATCCACATCCGTGGTGTGCGAACTCAACGCCTCTTACACCTATAGACACTTAAGGAGTTGGTATTCTCCGTAAACGAAACTCTACCCCAGCAGGTCGAAGCGACAGTCCTTAATATTACCGGCGCCTTCTTTGGCATCGCGATATCTACCCTCGCGAGGTACCTTTCCTCCCTCTGTCCGGATGATTCCCTTTCCTCCCGCTCCGTCCCCGCCATCTTCCTGGTCCTCGTGGCTTTCATCGGCACGTTGCGCCTCTCGCGCGAGTCTTTCCTGCTCCTAACTCTTTCTTTTCGCAGCCGGCTTGACCAAAAGTGCGCTTCCGCGTTTGTTGGCCTCGGCCCGCATATCTTGCTTCTTGGCGATTTTCATCCTCACCGACAACCCGGGCATCTCCAACGTACGCTACACGCATTCCCCTGCTACCATTATGAGCGATTCTCTGACTGTTCCGGGTCAGGACGCGTACAAAGTCCCACTGAACTTCGTATGGATTGCCCTTACGTCTGCCGTTATATGTCTCTTCAGCAGCTTCATATTCCTGCCTTGGTTGAGTTCACCGTTCGCAAGCGAAGTGGCATCTTCCTTCGCTCTACTCCGCGCCGTGCTCGAGCAGCGCCTCCATGAGGCGTCGTGCGATGGCCACTCGGACCAGAGTTCACAATCTGACAGAACTATTCCGCCTCCCCCATCGGCACAAGCTCTACTTCAGCACTCGATCCAACTTAACGCGGCGTACGCCCAAGCCGCCTTTGAATTACGCATCGGCCGCTTGAACGGTATGTGATCCTGACTGCACTATACTCTAACGCCACACCTGATAACTTCACCACCAAGTAAAATCCCTGAAGCCTTTTGTTGCGATCGTCGAGTACCTCCGACGTGAGTTGATGTGGGGAAGGACCACGCACAAGTACCGGCATGAGAAAGAGACAATCGACGCACTGCAGCCTGCCGTCATCGAGCTTGGTAGCGCAGCCATGGAGGCGATGGAGGTCGTCGAGCGCTGTGTGCGGGCAACTTACAGATACCGCCTCGGATATCCGCTTCCACTTGCGGATGAGGAGAAAGCCGTTCAGACGGTGAGAGCCAAGTTGATCGAGGCGCGCGATCATGCACGGGATCAGCTTAAGAGGGTGTTTGATATTATGGGCCAGGAGGGCGCAACATCGCAGCTGAGCCTCCAGCCATCGCGGGATCGCTCAAATTATTGTTTGTTCGTCATCTCGTTGCTTCAGGTACGCGATGTGAATTTATTCTCTAGACGACGCTCATCCGCTTGCAGATGTCGCACGAGATGCGCCAGGCTCTTCAAATTGCAGGCGATCTGTTGGCTCTATGGAACAGTTCGCATACTCGTCTATGTACGTCTCGGGTTATTGTTGCATCTCAATTCTGTTTACCTGTTTACCTGCATTGTAGGGACCCCACGGTTCTCTCGACATTGGCTTGGCATAGCGCCTCACCAGATCGTGACCGAAGAGCAGACTGAAGTCCCTGATGACCCGATCCCGCACGGTCCAGCGCGGCGAATGAGTGTTCCTGAGGCACAGCAAGGCATCCGTGAGCAACGTGGGCACCGCAGCTCCGTCTCCGGCGCTGAAGCCGCACGCGAGCTTTTCCGCTTGCGTGTTGCGACAAAACACCCCCATGGCCATGGACCTTCGCCGCTTTCTGTCTACCATGTATGGAGCAGCGAGTCAGTTCTAGCAGCACGCTTAGCGCTAGCGCCGATTGTACACTCGTTGAGGCATTCGAGACATTTGCAGCATGCGGTTAAGAACGCGCTGGGCGTTTTTTTACTCACGCTGCCTGTGTTCTATCCTACCGAGAGCCCTCGTGGGTTAAGTGTTGTGGATATTGTTGACTATGCTCTGATCTTGCCCTGCAGCACGTCACGCATGGCAACAGATCCGAGGGCAGTGGATGGTTATCACCTATGTATGGGTGCTTGAGACCAACACAGGTGCCACCTGGCGAGTTGGTTACCTTCGACTCGTGCGTACGCTTGTTTTCCGTATCATATTATCACACCCATCCCCCCTCAGTCAGGGACAATTCTCGGCGCGATATACGCTTACCTGGTGAGGCTGAAATGAATTACATTGTAATGCTGAGGAGCTGAACTTGGTCTAGACGTGGCTCATTTGTCGCTCAAATCCTTACGGCCTAGTGGCTATGATCACGGTCGTTATATTATCACATATTTGTTTAAATTTATTCTCACACTCCGACAGCTTGCCGACGTGCCTGTGAGCTACATCGTTACTCACACGCGTGTTTCGTCACTCGGTGTTGTTGCGTGGGTGCGAGACTCTGAACAAGCAAGACTCCTTGAGCTCACAACTCTTTCATCCTAGCTCCGTCACACTTCCCCCAATTGCGTTTGCAGAGTACCTCAGCTCTAGCCTAGACACGTCTGTTCCTCGTAAGTTCTTGTGAATGACTGATGCTTGAGTCCATGTACCAACACCCTTTCAGTCCTCGCGCTGTGGAGAGCGACCATGATCTCTGCTGGGATTGTGGCAGCCCTCGCGGTCAACACTCTCATGTGGCCGCGACATTGTCGCGTTCTCTTCCTTCGTAGTACTAGCCAGACACTTGCGCTTCTTAGCCAGCTCTACCTTATGCTAGGACGGTAAGTCTCTACATTGTACGAGTCTCCTGCTCTGACCCTCTTGTCACAGGAATCTCTTCCTGCGAAGCAAATCATACAGCGTCCACGATCGGAAGAAAATTCTAAAGCTTGAGCTGCACATCCGTAACTGCCTTTCGCGGCTCTCGTACTTGGTCGTGACCATGAACGACGAGGTCAGCCTCATGCCCAAGCCACTCAAAGAGTATCGCAAGCTCGTCATGACACTGCAGGCGGCTCTCGACACCATGACAGGCATTCGCAAAATTCGAGAAAACATTCCTGTAAAAGAGGCGGTTGCTTCTGTGATTGAACAACGCCGTGAATTTGTGAGCCGTGCTCAGTAATCTTCCTGAGCCGCTTTTGAAGGTCCCGTTAGGTTTCTACGGTGTGTCTCGGTCTCTACGCTGGAGAGCATGCTTTCCGCGGGCGGCAATCACTCCCACAATTCCTCCCCTCTCCTGCCGCTGCACTTGCAAAGCTCGTTAACGCTATTGAAACATCAATATGCACATCCCAGTGCCATGCGCAGAGCCTGTCAATTGTATACACGTTCGCAGAGAGTGAAATGCTCAAGGACCTTGTTGGAGCTCTTGAGGACATGCTCTGCATCTGCCGTACACTGTTTGGGACCGCAACGTGGCTACACGAGGATGGGCGATTCCAGGCGACGATTGGTGATAGTGATGGGCTCGGACATGGCGGATGGTACAGTGTATGAGATCACTTCATCGAGTGGTTCTGCTGTCTCCCCCTTTTTGCTTTGGACAACTCAGCCTATCCCTACAAGTTTACCTCCATAGCCTAATCCTCTTAATTCTCGATGATTTGTATGATACCTACGTACGACGGATATGCGCTCTGTCTCTTGTCTGTTGTCATCGCGCTCCAAGCTTTGTTGTATGGTCCAGTAGCTACCACTCCCGTTGTTTGTATGGCCTCGCTCTGAATCCTCCCATCCTTGTTATGCATTATCACCTTCCTCTAACCCCATTAGGAGCAGCAGTTCGAATGTCTCGTCTGTCTTGCGCTCGGCCGTTTTCCCAGCGCCCACACCACCGAGCAATGCGTCATCATCGTCCGGCGGTGTCCAGCCCAGTGACTCTGGTAGTCGATAGGCGCGAAAGACAAAGACGCCCGCATCTACACCAACGCGTGTCCACGTGCCTTCGGGGCTAGCCCGAGATAATATCGGCGCAAAAGCAAACCAAAGGCCGAAGGCGCCCCAGAAGGGCGTCTCCTTCACGAGGGAGCGAACTTTGTAAGAGATGATGATTTGAGAAGCTGGTTGTATTGAGGTCAGATCAATGAGGGTGCGAAGTAATGGTGCGAGGAGCTCTGGGAAGTAAACCTGAGCTACAGGTTAAAATTCGGTACTTAGGTATAAAGAAGATAGAGACGAGCCAGGTCGCTGCATATTATGTGCGTCAACGGTCTTCCTCCAAGAAATTGGACAATAGCGGAAACATGCTCTCTCCTTCCCCACGCCAAAGGCGCGACGGATACAACACCGGCGTCCAGTAGAGAAGGGTACAGGCGTAGATTGTCCTGCAGCAACGGGCAGACATCAGGTAGATCGGTTAATATTACTCGATAGTCTTTGTGTTCTGTCAGAGCAAGCGCCTTCACAAGTCCTATCCCAACGATGCCAGTCCCCGAACCGAGCTCGAGGAGAGTGATCGGTCCATTCAGAACGGTAAAGAAGGGTTCAGAGTTTTGGGGATCCAGCTCAGAGCTTTGGGAGTCCAGCTCGCTAAGGTAGCGTAGCAAAACGTATGCGGCTTCCCTGAAAATATTTCGTTGTAATCAATCCAGAGCACAGTGAAGCGGTAGATACCAAACCCGGCCGGCTATTCCATACTTCTGGATAGCGATCGCCTGCGCGGCCACGTTGAACGCAGGTGTCCAGTCACGATGTTTAGCGTCATAGTCTTCAGATGGAGTAATTTCTAGGTATTCAGGAAAGTTTGAATCCATCCCAAGAACTGAGGCCTGAGGGCCTTAGACAGTGGTGTCCAGCAAACAACGAACCTTAGAGTTAGAGCGAGGAGCCCGAGTGGCGCGGGGTCGCGAAACACGTGACTTGAATACTTAAGACGCGTCGCCGGCACCTGCATCTTCTTTCTTCGACCCACCACGTCCCTCGGACCCGCGGCGCCAGCCCTCGACGAACAGTCTTACCTTCCTCACAAGTGGCCGGCTCCCACTGACTGCGTACTCGTCATCGATCGTCTCTCCACCCGCGGCTCCCGGTCTCCTCGCGCACTGTGTCACCCGTCCGCCACGTTGTCCTTCCTCGCCTCTGGCCAACCGGATACATCTCTACCCTGGGATGCCACCTAACCCTAAACATTTTCTGGCGAGCGTATGCTTACCTTTGTGCTCTGGCTACTCTGTGGTGGCTAGTCATATGGCTAGGCGACTGCCAGGCAGGACTGGCCTGGCGATGACACCAGGTTCGCAGGACACAGTGTAGTCAGATCTTGTCAACTGCGGCGCGTAGCCTGAACTTCACTCGCGATGACCTTGGCTCCTGTGCCTACTCATGCCTCCGGAAAGCAGTCCCAAGTGTGATTCCACTGTCGCGCGCTGCCTGCCCACACAGACGTCTGCCCGTGCCGCCTAGGGACCCTGGATTCACGACCTCTCACTTGCTCCCCCACAAACGAAATGCCTTCATAGTGATGAGCGTTTGCTGAGGAGTAGGCGATGTTGCTGACTCGAGGAAGGCTGTACCGGGATGGCATGGCGTCACGCGTGTTGGCGCAGCGGGAGTGCACACTGGGGTAGCCAGAGGCGTGTCGCGGTAGGGACCCTGGAGGCGCAGGAGCCGAACGAGCGAGCAACCTGCGAGGAAAAGCGTCGTGGGGATATTGTCTCCTACAGCCGGGATACACACAGACCCCTGCGGTCATTTTCTTCCCGGTGTCGCCCCATCGATGTCTCTGCGTGTCCGTCTCGTCATCCGCGTTCTGTGTCCGTCTTGGACGACTGCTTGCTACAGAGAGCCGCTTTGGAGCCTCCGCACGAGCATACGCAGCCCGAGTCTCTGACTCCACCTCCGGCGCGATTCCGCAAGCTTTATGCGTCGCGGGCAAACTTAGACGTTCTGCTGTGCCTAAAAGTAACGGCAGTTCGTTTGAGGCTGGGTCCCGGAAGCGTCTCGTGCGCAATTTAACTTGCATGGCTAAGCGATCAGGAAACGTGGGCTCCCGGACGTTCTTGTCATAGGCGATCGACGAGGTTCCATACGGGAGAGCGACGGTGGCAACGTAGCAGGGCGCTGGTCCGCGTCATGTGCGGGAAAAAGATTTGCGAGAGGGTAGCAGCCTTGATCGTGCGGGCCGAGGTCAGGGAATCGACGGCGACTAAGCGTCCTCCTGAAGAAGGGTGGATGCGGGTTGTCCCGATGGCGCGCCGGCTACCCCCAACGAACGTCCTTCCAAGCGGGAAGGCGCCTCCTAGCACCCTCTCTCAGAGTAGCCTTGCTTCCCCTCGAGCGACTGCAGTTCTGAGCTCTAAGGCGTGACTTGACGGCTGCGTCGACGCTGCTGCAGACGCATCTTTGGAATACAGCAAGTCGTCCAACACCCTGATAGCTGTCTCCGTGGACGAGTGCCAGCGAAGACCCAAGTCTTTGAGAACGTCGGCCTGCTTTCAGTAGCTCCTCCCTCTTCAGCGGACAAAACACCTGTCTGTTCTTGACGCCCACGGGCTTGCTGGACCCCCGGCATACAGTCCTGCGATGCAACCTGTCGCGCCGTGACGTCCGCCACGCGTCCCTGTGCACCTTCACGACCCCTACACCTTCCACGCAAGGTTGCCCGCGCCTTCGTTGCGGACAACAGAGACGTGCTCTCGTTCAAGCGCCCGGGTTATGGGACACCGATGTGGGCGCGCACACGCTGCGGGTTCAACGGCATGGTGTGCGAGGTCGCGAAGCAATGATCTAAGTGTCGGAACGAGGCATCCCGTGCGCGTACACGTCAATCGAGCAGAGAGGCGCCGATGAAGCACATACGGGAGGACTATCTGAACCAAGCAGGCGTTCTCGGACAAGGCGAGCAGGCTACGCCAGTCGGACAACCGACAAGGAGCTGCTAGGGTGACAGGCTGTCTCGCATGACCAAAGAGCGGCAGATGTCCGCTTCTGCTCGTGTCTATAGCCCTGAAGGGTGCGCATAGAGCAACGACGGATTGTAGTCGTGCGCGGTGGCTGGAAACCCCTTGGGGAGTACGTGCGGAGCAGAAGCATGGTGAATGAGGGAGATGGTTCTTCGGAACTGGTGCTTCGAGCGGGGGAAGCTGTTGGAGCTTGGAGAGCAGCCAGGCGCGATAGTGTCCACAATTTTTTGCTCCGTCGTCCTAGTTGACGAACCTTCCAAAGCTAAATGAAAACTCACGGGCACTCAGCATCGTGTTTTAATTAAAGATTTTAAACTGCGGGCGTTATTTTCCTCCAACGCGGTCACGTGAAATATTATTCTTGCCCACTATATACTAATAAGACGCGTAAACACGGTCGAGAGTATTATCTGGTGACCGACATCAAATTCCGTCCAAGGGGTCACCAATCAATCTGCAGGGGAGACTAGGTCGAGAGACAACAGCTGACATGACGGATTGGCGGTATGGCTATACAGGACTTCAAACGCCCCAGCGGCGCGGCTTCAACGGAGTTGGCGGTGTCAGCACGAGCCTCATATTGACACAGCCGGCGGCTTCAGAGAGGAGGTTTATGACGACAGGGCGGTCCGCCGTCAGGCGAATGGACGTATGTGATGAGGAAGGGGTCTTAAGCCTGGAGACCTCCGAGGATTCTTCCGTAGCATCAGCAAGGGAGCGTAGTTTGCTGACCGGAGAGGGAGTCATTCCACGGCAGCCGAAACTCTCGTTTGCAAGCAGGACGGCCATGCGACGACGACGGGCGACGATCCAGTGCGCACAAAAAGAGACGAGGATGAGCAAGATGAGCAAGATAAACGTGCAGCCGACGACCACTTCCTCCACGAAAACTTATGAGCGGGAAAGTGAAGGGCAGAGACGTAGATATCAACTTACGGCTTTCCATAGGAAGCGAGGATAAAGGCATGATGTTCTTGTAGATAATGACACGGATAATGAAAGTTGTAGAAAGAGGGGAAGTTTCTTCAAAATGAAGCTAGTGATGTGTTGTTTGCCGTGCTGGGGAGACGTCACGCCTTCTAGCGGGTGTGGCGGGAGGAGATAGACGGTTAAGGGCGGCGACGAGGGTAGCGCCGGCACTGTACCGTGACAGATGTTGGCTGTGCCGCCGAGACGACTTGACGTCATACAGTACCCAGCCTGCCGCGTTTAATTCATGGTACCAGTACTAGTGCTGCCCGTTGCACCTGTCTCATGCATATGGTTTCCTGCTGTCCACCGGCTGTCCGTGACGAAATTAGGGGTCGGCTTAACTTGTCGCGTTGGCGAACGAGATGGCGGTACCAATGTTGTCATTATTACCCACACAGACTGCCAGCGCAGGGAAGCGTGGTATCTGACTAGAACACGTAAGTCTGAGCCAGACCCGGTCAAAACGTAGACTTTGATAATCCCGGGTGGTACAGGGTTGGCTATGATTAGAATAATAATTTGAAGTTCGATAGGAAAGTGGCGAGCATATTTCAGGCCAAGTTACTACTATTGATACGCAACTTGAAGGATAAACGGGTAAATAGTGATTAATATTGCATCTATTTTGCGTTGCCATTAGTACAGTCAAGCGAGAGCACTTTAGTCGGTGCAGTCATGAGCAACGTATGTCTCACTGGGCCAACGTTCAAGATATCTCTGAGGTGGTCCATCTGTGCATGGGCCTAAAACGCTCCGCATTGGAAGAAGTATGCTCATCAGGTCAACGCGATGGCGATAAGATTGCCGGGATGCCGATCCTTGCGCGATCCTTGCGAACGTGACGGACGTATCTCAACCGCGACCACCGACAGCGATGGCTAGCCCCTCTTGACTTTCCTCTCTCTAAGCATCTACGATATAATGGCTACGAATATTACCTATCATCCAGGTGTGTTGTCAGTACAACTACGAAAATTTGCTTTTTCATGCGTCTTATAGGTTCTGTCGATGCCGCTGAGCGCACAAATCTCCTGCAGCAAAAGGGGGTTACCATCTGGCTAACGGGTCTTAGCGCCAGCGGAAAGGTGCGTTCCATTGGTTTGGTGATTGCAGTTCTCATACTACACAGTCGACGATCGCATGTGCACTAGAGCAACATCTACTGCACATACACAAGTTTACTTACCGTCTCGATGGTGACAATGTACGATTTGGGCTGAACAAAGACCTCGGGTTCGACGAAAAATCACGCAATGAAAACATCCGCAGGATCGGCGAGGCATGTGCTGCTCAATTTTCTCCGCGCACTCATAACTCTGAGTGACCTAGGTATCGAAACTTTTTGCTGACGCATCTTGCATCGCCATCACCGCCTTCATCTCGCCGTATCGTACAGATCGAGCCGTTGCACGTGAAATTCACGACAAGGCAGGGCTTGGGTTTGTTGAAGTGTTTGTCGATGCACCGCTGGAGGTTGTCGAGCAGCGTGACCCGAAGGGTCTGTACAAAAAGGCGAGAGCAGGCGAGATAAAGGGTGAGCTGTTCCCGCCCTGAATACCTCTCACTGCTCACCTTCCCAGAATTCACCGGTATCTCTGCTCCATATGAAGCACCAGAGAAGCCTGAACTTCACATCAAGACGAACGAGGTGAACGTCACAGAGGCCGTGAAAATCATCATAGATTATCTCATTGTACACGGATATTGCACATGAACCTTTCCTAGAACAAGCGTATTGCAATCTGTATTAGATGTACAACGAATCATTGAGTGCCGAAGGAGCTACTGAGCCCAGAGTTGTGAACCATCGGCTATTCTGGACCGATGAACGTCGAATCGGGCGGTGTAGACGAAAAATAAAAGCAGAGTGAACAATCGACATCACGTATGCTGGGCCATGTGAGTACTAAAGAGCGTCGAAGATAATTGCTAGCACGCTAGTGGACCACCTGATTGAAGGGCGGTCCAAGCCCGTACGGGATGTACGCAGATGCAACGCGAGAATGTCTGGTGGCGACAGCTCGGGAGGCGTCGTCAAGAAGCTATCATGAGAAGACAGAAAGGACCGCCCTAACAATTAATGTCCGGGGCCACCTCCCATTAATATTCTGGGGTCGATGCGTGGATGTAGCCCCGGGTAGACCGTGACGCGCGCCGCAACTTAAGCACGGACCACCACCCTCTCCTTTCCTCTTAAGCTATATCTTTTATTAAACGTAATGTCTGAAGGGGATGACACCGCAACTCTCTGGAAGGTCAATAGAACCGTACACGAGATGGTCAAAGATAGAGTGCGTCTTTACCGCCTTGGCCGTTTTGCAAGACTAATTTCGTCTACAGGGTTTTAGCGTAGCAGACGATGAAATCCACATGGACCTGAACACGTTCAGGGCAACGTACGGAAGCCAGACGGGAAGTATCGAGTACGCATCCGAGTGAATATCTAAGAAGCTCGAGCTAATTTACCTGTAGTCGCTCCCAATTGAATTTCTTTACGAACAGGAGGGACGAACCTCTTCTACAAATCTTCGTGTATTTCACTGAGGAGAAGAGCGTTGGTGTTAAGACTATGCGGAAGTACGCTCTAGCTCTCTTCTCGAGTAGCTGACGCTATGCTCAAGTTTTTCTAGGCTGGTACAGAACATGGACGAGAAGGGGATTAAGCAGGGGATTATCATCTTCCCTGGAACGATGACCTCGTCTGCTCGCAAGGTGCGGCGTCATCACAACTTACCCACCTCACAAACTTGATATCCTTGTCAGGTCATTACTGGCCTTGCAGCAAAGTACAAGCTGGAAGAGTTCTCAGAAGCCGACCTGCTTGTGAACATCACCCACCACAAACTTGTCCCGCGGCACGAGGTTCTCACACCCCAGGAGAAAAGTCTTTTACTGGAACGATAGTGCGTAACTGTACTTTCTTAGTATGTTATCGCGCTCACAGATCACACCTCAGTCGTCTCAAAGAAACACAACTACCTCGTATCCAGCTTGCAGACCCTATTGCACGATACTATGGCCTTCGGAGAGGACAAGTCGTCAAAATTACGCGACCCAGCGAAACAGCTGGTAGGTATGCAAGTTACCGCATATGCTTCTGAGCGTTCGTCACTTTGTTATCCCGCTTTGCTTGCATGTAATATGCCCGTTGTTTCTGCCCTAGCACTGTCAGCCTCTCTGATCCCCTCATCACCGCCACACGAATGGTTAATATGACCGCGACGCGATGGGAACGCATGCGATATGCCTCCTTCGAGCTAGCTATATGCCAGTCGTGGTAGGAGAGGGGCGTCTGAGCTTCTGGATTCCTTCCTTGATCCTAGGCAATCCCATCCGACGTAGAACAGGAGGGCCTATGGTGCGTCGGGATCTAGCAGAGCATGCGGCTCAAGCGAAGGAAGGAGCACGTTTCTCTATTGTAAACGCACTTAACTCGCACATGCTCGAGTGCATGCGTTTGCCAACACGTCAGCTCCTTGAGGCTACTCTTCTCATAGTGCCCGGCGTAGCTAGCTAACGGTCTCTTGTCGTCCTGACCTCATCCGTAGCCTTCTGCTTCCACGCCCCACGTAACGGGACTTTCACTGCCGCTCCCGTCATCAAAGGATCCATTCCATCTTTCATTTTTTAGGATTTTCCAGTACCATGATGTATCTGATGCTCGTCAAGAGCGCGAATAAGCTCATAGCGATCTAAACGCGCGAAGCCCGAAGGTACGTTATCGAGTGAGGCGGTGTCCATAAAAATCCTCACGGTCTGCCGAACAGGCTGTCGTCCGCGGCTTCTGCTATGTATAGTGACGAGGTATGCTTGAGGTGGGTGTATGCTTAACCTACACCTTGCATTCACTATATCTCTCACCTCAGTAGTCTTGTCTCGCTCGCGCCCATCTACGTTTGACCCTTTAACACAGCTAGTCATCTTCCTGCATTCCATATCATCTATCGATGCCAGTAGCGTGGAGGAATTCATGCGGACGTGTCCTACCGTGTGCCTTACGGTATCAGGTTGTCCACCACCACGACAGATGCGAAGAAACTGAGGGTGCGGTGGAAGCTTCAATCCGATTTCAAAAATAACAGTATCACGCATCAACTTCCAGCAGTGGACTAGTGCCCTGCCGCTTCCAGATTTGCAATCCTTCATTAGCTCCATAGCGACCACGGCGAACATGTTGCTGGCCGCTCTACTAGGCCACAGCCGCAGACTACATCGGAAAGTACGCTTGTCCCCCGACTAGTACTCCCATCGGAATTGTAGTTAACAACTTTCGACCTAGGTCCTTCGTGACGATGTCCGATATATCAGCGCGCTCGACACCCGACGGCGTCGAAACAGGTGAGGTGCAAACAGGTGGGGTACACGGTGATCCGCTTGACGGCTCGAGATCGCCCGATGGAAATTTGACGGATAGAAGGCGCTTTAGTACTGTACCTAAGTGCGACGACGCGCATGTCCATCCACAAGCATTGCGGTGCTCGCTAGTACGTCGAGCTTCACCTGTGGCGACCGTGACAGAGCCCGGTGTCTTGCTTCCGCGGACACGACAAACGAGCAGCGGTGGTAGGAATGGGAAATGCTCGGACTTCAGTCTGGTATTGTCTTGAGGGGACCTTCAGCTGAAGAGACTCGGAAGGCTTAACCTATTTCCCTTGCGGGAAACGAGATTGGGCGTTTGGAAAACGGAGTCTACATCCGCACGAGATCGAATGCTTGTTGGTTTATTTGTATATAATTTCATGACCAAGGGGGAATGGGTTCCATAGTGGACATTGTGCAAATTATTTAGACTAAGCTGAGGTGCACGCTGTTTCAGAGTGGTGTTGCGGTCTGTGGGGGCGCTCGGCCACCGGAATGATCTTGCGCGGGGAGAAGGTCGGGACGCTCGGTGAGGCGCGCATGCACGTCTATGATTTGTGGGTCCCTGAATGACGAGATCGAATATACGTCGCAAACCCTGGATCGAGCTCACGAGTACTAGTGGGATCGCTCTTAAGCGCATGTAAGCGCTGACAATCTTTCTGACTTGGGGATCAGAATAACTTGACCGAGTACGACCATGTAGTACTAGTTAGAGATAGAAGTTTGCGCCAGATTGTGTCTGGAACCGGGTCTCGCGATTGCCCGGAAACGATTTGGGAGCCAATATAACAAATGGGTATATGCGTGTCTCGAGCTGAATTTTGGCATGAAGGTGCAACTTGCACATTAGACTTATTACCCACGTATTCTAGTAACCTGATCAGCTAAATGAGAAAGGACAGGACAGTGGGCGTCTGAGCCGTCTCAGCGCACTACACAAAGCACAGGGCAACAAACACGATCATCGATGCTACAGATGGAATACGCTAACATGTCCATCGTGACGTTATGCATCATTAGCTAGGAAGCCCACAAGCTCGGGTATCATTTAGAGGGCGGTTGATGCAAGACTGGATACAGCCACGACTAGGAGCGTTGCCAGAAGTGCCGGGAGCGTCGACTGCCCGCCACTGGTGGGCGAGGGAGACGATGAGGAAGCCAATGAACTCGCGCTTGCAGACTGGCTGTTGGAGGCAGCCGTCGATCCAGTAACCTTCGTCGACGTAGGCGCTGTCGATCCGGAAGCGGAGGAAGACGTGCTTCCGCCGGAGCTTGAGACGACGACAGCAAGAACGTCAGAAACTTGCGTGACCGCACCACTACTACCTTGCGCGTTCTGGTAGGGCGCCTGCTTGCCGTCAAGTTGGGCAACGGAAACGGGCTTCCAACCATTGTTTGCGGCAGTCGGCCAAGTATTGATGAACGCGGCAACAGTGTCATTAGTGAGCTCGTGCTCGAGTATGATCAATCCCGGGGACTTGGCACCTAAGTGCAGAAAAAAAACGTTCGATGTTTGATGCGAAGCGTGCAGTAGCGAGTACATACCAGTGTACCATGAAGTAAGGTTACCCTCGACTTGCTGGACCGTAAGGCTAGTAGTGGACATCGACCAGTCCCGGGTGCTGATGGGGATAATAAGAGGCGAAAATACGATAAGAACATATCTGTACGCACTCATAGTTCCAGATTACGGTCGTCAAGCCGAAGACTTCACGAGCGATGGCAGAAACACGCGTGTCGGAGTCCCCAGTCGGAGGGCGCCAGAAGCGTGGAAGACGGCCGCCGGTCGAGTTGTGGATGATTTCCATTGTCCATCCGAGCTCCATCACGACCTGCTCGTTGGAAAGCGTGGTCATTTGCGGATGCGTCCAGGTGTGCACGGCAATATCCCCGCCCATATTGAACGCGGTGAGGAATTCATTGGGGTTGTTAAGAATGTTCACGCCAATAAAGAAATGGGTTGCCGGAAGGTTATTTTGCTGGAGGAAGGCGTAGAGAGTATCCGAGCTTTGCTGCCGCAAGATTAAGCAGGATAAGACCTTTAGAAGGTAACGACGTACCGGAAGCGGACCGTCATCAAAAGAGATTCCAACCTCTCCGTCGGGAGCATCCCAGATATCACCGGGGATACGACATGCCCTATATGTCGCTGAGCAGACCTGGGCGGAGGCTGGGTCGTAGCCTTGAGGGTATGTCGGCAGGCCGCCGTTGACTGTAGTGACCGGAATATTCGGGATCTTTCCTGCGGAGACGGCCGCGTTCAACGCATCTTGCCATGCCTGGGGCATAGATGTAGGTGAATGTGTGGGATATGCAGCCGCCCATGCTGTGTCAGAGTGAGTGCTAAGTTGGGCTAGGAGATCAAACACGAACGCACCTGGCGAGCCAACTTGCGCATACTGGACACCATCGGTAGCAGGACCACGGCGGAACAGCTTGTGATACGGGCTGTTATCCCGGTGATACCACGTGGAGGTAGTAGGAGATCCAGGTGTCAGCCGCTTCGCAAGAGAGTGATGATGGCCGGGATGTGCACTGACCGCGGCAACGAGGGCCAGCGCTGCCGAGACAGAAAACCAGGACGAGAGCATCGATAGTATAGTCAAGGAGGGAAAGAGCGACAAGGGGAAGGCCAAAGCCTTATATCGGAATAGACCACAAAAACCTCGCGAGGATAGAGCGGAACAAGGGAGGAAGGCACACTTGAAGGCACAAGCAGGGTCTTTAAGTATACTTCCATGTGCGCGCTTGTAATAAGACCAATATGCGGCAGGCCGACGAGGCGGGACGGGCACACGCGGAGATCAGCGGCTGCATCACAACCTTTGTTGAGCCATGCGTGTGTCCTCAGACGGGCTTCGCTGGCCGTATGCTTCTTGGGTTAGTCGGCCGCGCGCATCGTCCGAACGACATACCGTCGTGAAAATCGGTTTTGATGGTCGCGGAGGCCACAGCATTGGGCGGCGCGGAGGCAAGTGAATGCGCAAATTCGGATTAGCAAGCACCAACCAGCGTCAAGGCTGAGACGAAGCTCGTTACTGAGCTCGCTTCGATCACGCCGGAGCCGGAGCGGGGCCGGAGCGGCTCAAGCTGGACATCCTGATCCGCCCATCCATGACCGGACCGGAAGTCCAGACGTTACGCGTCCGCTAAGACGTCGTCCTCGCCTTCAACCCGTCCTCGCATCCTTGCTCACCATGGCGCCTCCGAATGTCAACAACGGCTCTACCCACTTAACCACCATCCCTCTGAATACAACTCTCATGGGAAAGCTTAAGCCTGCCAAAATCTTCAAGAACTCTGTTGAACCAACACCGCTGCCGAGCCCTGGAACGCGTCAACAGCCCATGACACGGCAGATAACTGGGCTCTCGTTCGACGACAGAGGAGATCAACTCATCACGGCCGCCGAAGACGAGACTTTCCGGTTATATAGCTGTAAGAGCGGCAAGCACGTTGGCCTCCTTCGCTTGCTGTAGCGCGACTAATGTCGGGCCAACCCAGGCATCTAAAAACGCTCTACTCCAAGAAGTACGGCGTCGATCTTCCCCGTTTCACACACAAGAACACCGCCGTTATCCATGCCTCCACAAAGGAGGACGACACGGTCCGCTACCATTCCCTCCATGACAATAAATATCTTCAGTACTTCCGCGGACACACAGATCGCGTTATTTCCCTCGAAATGTCCCCCGTCGACGACGGTTTCATGTCTGCTTCTATGGATCGCACTGTCCGACTCTGGGACCTGCGCTCACCTGCATGTCGCGGCCTGCTCACGCTCCCCGCCCCGTCCATCGTTGCCTATGACTCTTCCGGAGTCGTCTTCGCAGTCGCGGTCAACCAGTACTCTCGGATACTTATGTACGACGTCGCCAACTATGACAAGGAGCCCTTCCTCATGGTCGCGCTCGATGACCCGACCCTTACGCTCGTCTCGTTTCCGCCACGGGCAATCTTCATGACATCGCTCTCTTTTTCGAGTGACGGGAAGTACCTGCTCGTAGGCTGCTCAGGCGACGCTCACTACATCCTCGACGCTTTTGAGGGCCAGCTTCTTGCTAAGCTTGAGGGTTTCACAGGCTTGGAGCGTCGCAAGCAGGACATGCCGCTCAACATGAACCCACAACGCGGGTCCTCGGGAGAAGAGGTATCCTGGACACCAGACAGCAAGTTTATCGTCAGTGGGTCGGTCGACGGCAAGATTGCTGTATGGGATGCACAGCAGATCAAGCCGCGGACGGACCCCACCGCACCACCATTGCGTCTGCAGCCACTTGCCAAGCTTGACGGACATCCAGGACCGACGAGGTGTGTCAAGTTCAACCCTCGTCTAGCGATGATGGCTACGGCGGGGAACGAACTGGTAAGCCTCCACCGCAATGCAGGTAGTCTATTGATTACCACTGTCTCGTGCAGGCATTCTGGTTGCCAGATCAGTCTGCCGACGCGGACGAGATAGCTAAGGAGCTATTGAAAAAATGAAAGAGAGACGGACTCGCCCGTATGTGTATCATATCGTATGCCCATCCATTTATGTGCGAGTTTCTTGCTCCTAAATTTCATGGCAGACTATTTTTTTCCCCTTTTCTTTAGCATGTATCGCGTAGCAGCTGGGCTATCTGAAATTGCTTTTCACGCAAAGGAATCAAAGCTGGCTCCGCTCATGTTCTTGTGCCTTCCTTCGAGACGACATCTGACACCCGAAGGGCACAATAGAAAAGTTGACAGGGTACCCCCGGCACCCGCGCCTCTTGAAGTGACTACCGACCGCTGTCAGCAAAGTCCGAAGCCGTACCGAAGGTTTGTTTTGCGGTGTGATATTTGAGTCCACAGCGCTGGCTTGTGCGTCCATTCATCAGTCTTTCCCGCCATGATGTCCAATCAGCCAAGGAAAGAATCCCGTCCCCGGAGCACGCCAAGGTCCTACAACTTCGCTATGAATTTCATACCCTTAGCGACAGCTGATGCTGGACAGTCTTTCATTCGAGGGCTCGTCGAGTTGGTGAAGACAGCTGAAGGGCATGCGGCCTGTGGCGCGATTGGCATACATTGCCTTCTTATGCAGCCTATTATTCATAAGCTTGTATGCCAGCACTGCGTCAATCAATGCTTCCTGTGGCAGCGATGTCGGCGCACGTCCGGAAGAAGTCTTATCCTACGCCGTCGGGCATAGCTAAGACGAGATTGCAGACTCTGCTGCGCCGCTAATACTTCTGTCTGATTGTCTCAAAATTTCTTGGTCTACTGAAACTCGAGTGCCAAGCACTATGCTTCTGCCTCATGTTCCCGAAGGATCGTGAGATGGGTGGTGGGCGTGGTAGCCCCTTCGTGCGAGCAAGTGCGAGCACGCAGGCCTGGAAGGCGTCCAGCCAAGCGAGCCATTAGCGGCTACAGGCGCGCCTGCTTCCGACCCTATCACCTCCCCCGCACAGTTCCTTAGACAGCCGTAGCCGTGTGGTACGCGCTCTCCGCTCTTTATCTGAACAGTGTGCTGTAAATTAGTGGTAGCCTGCGAGACCAGGCCGGTCTATCTCGACGATTGTCCCGAATCCAGAATTCGCGATCCTGTCGAACAACGCCAAAAATTTGTCCAGGCATTTCCACCCCATATCATGCCATATTCTTGCTTCAAAATTCATCATGCATCGCCCGGCGGAGTGTCGTACAGCTTCGGCTAGAGGACCTTCCCGCTTTTTCTGGATTGAGTAGGTATTCGTATCTGCAACGGCTGTTGGTGTCGCAGGATGGGTAAGAAGGATGCGAACGAACGGAAGGGCCAGGTAAAGAGAACTGTGCTTGAATTACCCCCTGAAACCCCCGCTTCGTTCGGCAGACTATGAAGGTATCATCCTAGGAGTGGGTCTACGGTAGCGATAAGAGTTCGTTCTCCGCCGTGCGTAGGAACCTACTCGCGGCATCCAGCATCGCTGCTCGTTAGCCGTTTCAACCGTTCCAGCTTTACTGAAACCCTGAAAATTCTTAAGCGGACTCTGAAACTCGCATCGAGATATTCGTCGTGGTTCGCGCAGCTTCTTCGTGCTGGGTCGGTTCCACATACTCCCGGGCCCGGGTCGCTTACTTCGACGGGTGGGTGCGCTCGCTCCGCGCCGCGGTCTGACCCATGAACTGCCTCATTACTCGTCTGTCTGTCCTGCGAGCCTTCAAGAGCTTGCTTCAAATGGTGCACGTATGAACTTGCTAAAGCTCTCCGTTGCACTGGCATGCGCAGGCTAGGTGATGAGATGACATGCTCCAATGACTCTCGGATGGCAGACAAGCCATATAACTTCACGGGAGCTTCTCGCCGTACCCGCAGTAAGCCCGAGTAGTAGCCCGTGAAACCGATAACATTGATTTCACGATAGCAGCAACATGCTTGCAAGCGAATTATCAGTATGACCAGTAATAGGTGGTGAGGAGCTGTGTGGCGACTAAAGATTACACAGAGGTTTAGACAGGATTTGCGACTGTTACGGCGAAGGTGACATGTATGCAATACCCGCTGCATCGTCGGGATCCGAACTCTCGTCACTTGACTGATAGAGCTTTGGTTCGGAAGGGTATGAAGAACGAGCGCCTGACGATGCTGGAGAAACGGTGACAACTACAGTGGTCTTTGAGGTGCTGTTACAGGAGAGTGGGTATGGTTAGACTGTCAAAGGCACGCGACGTACCCCCGCTCAGCGTCAGAAATGTTCTGGTTAGTTGCGAACGCCATGTCGTCAAGACTCTCATCTTCGCGCCCGGGAAGGCGCCAGCCCACGACTGCAACCGCAGTACCAATCCCTCGCCAGTATATGGCGCGCACCGGCTCCGTGAGGCCGAACAAGGCGAAGATCAGGATCGCGAAGAAAACCGCCATCCACGCCTCGAGGTTGATCCGGACAAGTGTCCTCGTAGGCAAAGAGTGATAAGGAACTGATATGGGGCCCCAGTCGTCGTGAACCGTGGCCCAGCTGTGATAGAATATGTTCACGCCTGTTCGTCTACTTGTCTCGACAACGTCACGCACAACATCTATGACTGCGTAGAGACCGATGGGGAGCGTAGCAATGACGTCGATGCAGCCGATGACAAAAATTCGGTAGAAGCGAGGACGAGGCATCCGCTCGTAGTCCGCAAGAAAACTATGGAGTGTCTGGTTGTGTCTTAGGAGCTCCAGGATGATACGAGCTGTACAAGGGTGAAGATCATAAGTTAGATACATGGTCCAGGAAGAAGATGACGAACGAGAGTAGATGATGATGGACATTAGGGGTATAGTGACACGCCAGGAAAGGACGAGAAGTATCGACAATATACAGGGAGAGATTGTATTTGCACAGCCGTAGCCCTCAATAACGAGAAAACGTTGCCCTTGAACGATATAGTCTGCTACGAGTCTAGCTGGAATCTCGTGTACGCATAAGACAAACGACGTACACAAGGCACCTGTCACCAATGCAGGAATACCGAGGGCAATGCCGAAATCAATCCACAGATTAAGTCGCCTCTGATAGAGCCATTGTGTATCAGGGGAGTACGTGCGAAGAAAGTATATGGACTTGCACTTTTAGGTGAAACATCCACTTCCAAGCTGCGCATAGAAACGATGCTGTGCAACTTGCGAGCTATCACAAGGGTGCAAGCAGGCTTTGCTATCGAACTGAAAACTTGAAAATGGATCGCTGTAAAAATTACCGTGAGAATGGGACAGACAATGGATCAAGAAGACCTCACAAATGTCGCACAGCACATAATACCTAAGCTTGGCATCGTTGGCCCAAATGATTGTCGTCGTTCCGCCGAGTAGATTCTCTATGAAGACACATACGCAGAGTATAATGACTGGGAGGCTCCATGTCTTGCGAAGAACGCTTGCAGTGAACACAAGTAGCAACAGGAAGGCGGAAGAAATAGCGGCCACAGATAGCGCCAGGTGTCCTGGTATATGAGCCATGCTAAAGGATAAAGACGCGCACAAAAATCCTGGTATACGAAGATATATATGTGCAACAGGTACTCTAATCGTTGGAAAGCCACTAGTTGCAATCGCGATGGCCTTGTGTCGAGAAAGGTAATCCAGTTGTACCAGGGGGCAGATACCGACTAGTACGGCTTGACATCGAGCGCCTCATCATCGAGGGTGACGACATCCCACAGGGTACAACAAAGACGACTGGGCATAGAACGGCAAAGGCCCACTGGCGGGCGTTCGGAGGCGATTCGGATTACGTCCTGACTGCAAGCGCTGGCCCTGGCTCCCAAGGAGTAAATACCAGCTGGCTATCTCTAAGGCATCATCCGAGAATAACTATTCTGGAGGGGTGTTAGTATGATCGTCCGAGGTTGCTCGAACGAGCAGTGTGAAACCGAAGGGACGGGGGTAACGGAGGTCGAAGCTTAAGACGTCGACAGCTCGAAGGCAGGTTGCAACACTGAGACCCTGAGGTGTTTGCGAGTGTTTGCTAATGCCGTCAGTTTAGTCGGTGAGTACGAGCTTGTTGGACGCGTGCACGGACCCGCGATCGCGCCGTCACCTACGTTCAGGACTCAGAGTCCTATGACATCTCATGAACGGCGCCGCTCTAAACGGGACTGAGCACGCTCTCGGACTACTATCTGATGCTCGTCCACCGCCTTCGTCACTCACAACTCTCCCCCAAATCCTTGCTTCGCTATCCTCAATCGAATCTGAAGAGGCCGAGGTTTCCAATTCGCTCGCCGATCTGCTTTCTGCGCAGGAGCCCATCTTAACAGCTCTCAGACGCCTTCAATCACTCGCACCTGCGCTTGAGAACCTCCATGGCCAGGCTGTGGCGTTGTCGAGTAAGGTGTCCGTGACGGCGCACACGGCCGACCGCGTTGGTGGGCGCGTAAGGGTCCTAGATGAGGAGATGCGACGCGTTCGCGAGGCCGGAGAACGTGTAGGACACGTTATGGAACTCAAGGTCGTCTCAGCATCCCGTCAGTGTTTCCGCCCACATCTCATCTGTTCTGTCCTTAGTCCTCTCTCTCGGCTCTCCAGTCCTCCATCGATGCTCACGACTGGGAGTCCGCTACCCGATACTGTGCGCGTGCAATGATTCTCCCGGACGAGGTGAAAACGGGTGCGTTTGCCGAGTCGGCTGTGGTAAGTTGCCTGCACCCATCCCGCGTACTTGTTTAGAACAGGTTTGTTAGCCCACCGCGGAAAGTCATCTCCCACCTACTCAAACACTTCAAAACGCTCGTGAATACCTACTCAACGTATTTCGCAAGTCATTTGCCGAAGCCTCTCAGTCTCGTGATGCAGCAACCACTACACGATTTTTCAAGCTTTTCCCCGTCATTGGGTGGGAGGAAGAAGGGCTAGAGGCGTACGCTTCTTTTGTTGTAGACCTTGTCAAGGTCAGGCCCCCTGCTTCAGCAAAGAGTGTGTTGTCTTCAGCATATATGACTTCCTTTTCGCTCACATTCGTCGCAGCTTCTTCGCCGCTCTACTATATCACTGCACTTACTGCACTTTTCGAAAGTATCGCTATGATTGTGGATCAGCATCAACCCGTCGTGGAAAAATACTACGGACCAGGGAAAATGGCTAGTGTCATAACGCGTTTACTTCAGGAGTGCGACCGCGTTGCAAAGGGCTTGATAGAGGGTTGGGAAGAAGAACGTCAGATGGAGCGCAAGGTGCGCCGAACCCGTCAATGTGACATATAGCCTGACCAAGTGCAAACAGCTCTCAGATGTGGCTTCTGTGACCTTTATGTCTCCTTCTGTATCATCTCCTGTGAATGTCCGTAGAGCGCCGCAGGCAATCCTACAAGAGGAGGTAGTTGATCAGCGGGAAATTGACAAGGTTATCACTGAAGCTGCGGGCATGGCCAGTCGTTGGCATCTCTTTAGGAGATTTTTGTATGACAGATTGAATGTGCGCCAGTCCGTCTGTAGTGTTCTTCTCCTGCTTAATCCCCTTCAGAACGATGGGGACTCGGATGAAGGCTCTGCAAAGGATGTGTCGACGCCGAGACCAGGAACACCAGTAGCCAATGGCGACACAGAATACCATGATGCACGACATGCTCAGCAACTGAAAGCCCTAGACTCGTCTACGTGCAACGAGCTCTTCGACAACCTCTTGGCGGCATACTATACGCCTCTTGAAGTGTGGTACATCCGCAGCGCCGTGGACAAAGTTTGTGTTTGGACATTCTCAAACTAGCTTTCTCAATTCACCAAATTCTCAGGCGCACCGTCTCTCTACACCAGATCTGACGCTCACACCCTCAACTACCACCCTGCCAGACGATACTTTCTACATCCTCAAGCTGGTTCTCGGGCGCTTGCTCTCAACCGGTGCGCCGGGTGTCATCGAGCGCACAGCCGCACAGTTGCGTGATGCCCTCGAGCGCGATTACGCTGGCGTCCTTCGCCGTAAGATGGATGACGTCTACCGTACGGCTGGGAATACCCGTAACGAACGGGAGACGGCTATTTCGTTCATTGTGCGCCGTGTGCGGACCGCCGGTTTCCTATCACTGATCCAAGGTTGATAGACATTGTTGAACGACCTGGACGTCTCCGCGTCACACATGGAACGACTCGTAAAGGACGTTCTTGCCTCGCCTGCGCTCGAGCAGAACTTTTTGGAGGAGGAGCGTGCTGGCGTTTCTGCCAGTATTTCATCATTCTCGACCCTCGTGCCTAAATTCAGGTCAATCCTACGTGTACGCGCCTTCTGCTACCTTTACCTGAGAAGCCTTCTGATACTCGGCTGGACCCTTTCAGGCGGGAGTGGAACAACTCTTTAATCAGCTCATGCGGCCGAGATTACGGACATTTATTGGCGACGTCTACAAGGATGTGTCATACGTGCTCGATGAGAATGCGTATGCGACGGCCGAGTACCAGGATATAGTCCGGAAGCGCTTCGTCAAGGCATGGGATGCACTAATCGAGAACTATAAAGACACATTTAGCGAAAACAACTTTCGGTTATTGTTCGGCCTTGCCCTCGATGTGCTTATCCGACCTTGGGAGAAGTTCATCATGAACCTGCGGTACAGCGAGGTATGCAATCCCTTCGTAGGCTTCCTCTATCGATCAATGGATGACCGAACCTGGATGAAAAGCTCGGCGCAATTCGCTTCGACCGTGACCTCCGTGCTATCGCGACATACCTGTCGTCTCAAACTGCTTTTGGGGATGTGCGCGAGAAATTTGTGCGTCTGCAGCAGATCGCGACGCTGCTAAACCTCGACCAGGTGAGCTGATTTTAGCATCGAATCTTACATTCGTCTGACGTTAGTGAAGGAGGAAGACGTGGACGAATTTTATAACAGTTCGGGGGTTCCTTGGAAATTGAGTGAGCAGGAGGCTCGGGTCGTATCTGGACTTCGGACGTAGAGCCAGATGGATATATGCGAAAGGATGATCTTGCCAGAGCGATACAAATGGGATGACGCGAAGAAAATGGGGTATGATATTGGTGAACAGTTAGCCCCGCCTGAGCGCGTCAAGGCGTGCTTGTAGAGCGTCTTCGTCAGACATAGCAGCGCCACCACCGCCTCCAGACGAATCACCGGCCGAGCCGGGCTTGGGACCGCCGAGTGACCCACCGCCAGGCCCTTCGCCGAGCACGACAGCCTTGCGCTCCGCGAGCGGTGCCACAGCAGCAATAGAAGTTGGCGCATCTGTGAGCTGCTGGGAAAGGTCGACGCCAATCTCATCCAGGACTTGCTTGAGGATCTTGTCACCCTCTTCTTCTTCATCTTCGAGATCGTCATCCATGACATCATCGACCGCGTCGGACATCATCTCTTCCTTCATGTCCATCGTTGCGCTCTCGCGTTCAAACTCGGCCATAATCTTCTGGATCTGAGGAAGATTGAGACCACGATTCATCCCTTTCATCGCCTGTGCAAGGCGTTAGATTTGAGACAGACATGAAAGCAGCAGAGGGACGTACGCGAGTCGCGCCACGCATTGCATCGGCCATCTGCTGGTTGGAGCGTAGTGTCTGTATTCTGAGACCAACTGCCTGCAGTTGTGTGCGCATCTGGTAGAACTTCTGTACGTAGCGGCGTGTTCGCACGAGATCTTTCGCCATGACCTTGCACGCGTTCTGTGCGCGGCGTCAGATAACCCTATAAATGAAAGGACGGTAGCGTACCATTTGGCCCGCCTTTGCGCTCTTTTTGATGTCCGCAATTAGCTTCTTCTCGCTCTGCTCGAGTTTCGTACGTTCGCGGTCGAGCTCACGCTGCGCCTTGGCGAGTGCCCGCTGGTGCTGTCGCAGCCGCTCCGCGGGTGTGACCGTCCGGCCAAACAGCGTTTCCTGTACAGGGGGGTTGACGAGGTGCCCCGGGATGGCGAAATCGCTGAGCACGCACAATGATGTTCATGATGGGTGCCGATATTGATGGAGCGAAGTCAACTTCAGGATCTGACTGTGGGTTCTACTGAAGATGCTGCGTCGGCGTCAGCTTCGTGCCGTGAGATTGCGGCACGGACCCGCGTGCACGCGGGATCCAGCTCAACTTGACTCAGCGAAGGCTGTTTATACAAGCATAGCGGCAGCGCAGAACACCTTAAAACAGGAAGTCCTCTTTCAGTAGACCAGCTAAGTGTCAATTCATAACCCGGACTCTCAGGTTTGGTCGAGCTCAGAAGCGGAGATCGACTCAACGACGTCGAGGGGGGAGAAAACTATCCAGTACCGCTGAGGATGTAAGATACCGGACGAGTGCCGCTAATATTGCTACCCGTCTGAGGTATGAAAATGCGAGTCTATTCTTGAGCGGTTACTGTTCGGTCAGACTGCATCGGCTACGCCGCAGGCGCAATGCCATGCGCTTACGATTTTCATTACCTAGGCCTCCTCTCTGAGCCACCAAGGCCAAATACACTCGGACGATGTCTGACAATGGATGGAAACCTTGGTAGAACTCAATTCAGACCAGACCGGTGAGACGAGTACAAAGCCGCCTCGATTCTTATCATCATCGACTGGGGGGGAATACATCGCTCTCAAGATCTCAGACAGCCGTAGACCTTGAATGCGTCGACTAAAGGTCGGATCAGGCTGCATACTAAACCGATCCGAGAGACCATTATCACAAAGGAAACCACCGGAGTGAAAGAGAGAGAATATTTGTACTATCCCTGGCGATAAGAATTCATGTCACCTGTTTGGTAGCAACAGAGAAAAGGAACCTCATCTCGCAGGACGGGACAGAGGTGATGACGGTATGAAACGAAGCTACGCGGTAGAGTTGGGCGTCCCGCGGTCTCGCTCCAACACGCTCAGAGCTTGCTTTCGGCATGCTCTCTTGGGTTCGACCTTTTATCTCATCCCCTCGATACCATAGGCTAGCACGTACAATGGCTACCAACGCTCCTGAATTTAAGCCATTCAAACTTGCGCTCATTCAGCTCGGGCAGGTCACCAACGACAAGGCCGCCAACCTGAAGCATGCACGCGAGATGATACGCAAGGCCGTCGCAGGCGAAGGGGTAGGCGCACAAAGCAGGCCGGGTCTAGTCGTCCTGCCGGTACGTGCCTATCTGCGTCGAAGGGCAACCGCTGAGCGCGAGGGCGCGCAGGAATGCTTTAACTCGCCGTACGGCATCAAGTCCTTCCCTATTCACGCAGAGGAAATCGGCTTCAAACGCGGGGAAAAATACGATATTTCGGGCTCGAAGAGTGATAGCGTGAAGATGCTATCCTCTGCGGCCAAGGAAGAGGGCATCTGGCTACTTGGAGGTACGTACCTGCGCCTTCGTGCCCTTGAACACATCGACGGAGTCGCGCCGACTTGCCTTCGCCTCTAGGCTCGATTCCCGAACGCGACACCTCGGATAATAAATTATACAATACGGCAACCGTATATTCGCCGCAAGGTTCGTTCGCACTCAACTGATACCAATGAAACCGACCAGTAGGAAGGGGATCTCGTGGCTATCCACCGAAAGGTCCACCTCTTCGATATTGACATCCCGGGAAAGATTACATTCAAGGTCCGCATCTCGCTTGCTGACTCTAGACTAGATGCATGAGGGCTCTGAACTTCTGTCGGCAGGAAAGCGAAACGCTTACTGGCGGCAATAGCTTCAACTACTTTGATACAGGCCCGTACTTGCCGAGGATCCCTCATCAGGCTACTTCCCCACTTACGCCCGCATGCCACAGACTCTGCGCGGATCGGCCTCGGCATCTGCTATGATGTCCGATTCCCTGAACAGGCGATGGTAGCCGCGCGCCAAGGTACAGTGTTTAGAGCAGGAGAGGCGCCCGGCCAGGATGCTGACGCACACGGAACCCGTGTCCAGGTGCACAGGTGTGCATCTACCCTGGCGCCTTCAATACGACGACTGGACCTCTACATTGGGAGCTCCTCGCGCGCGCACGGTACCCTTACGGCGCTATATATGATTGACCGCCCGCCGTTCTGAATGCAATGGGTATAGGGCTCTCGATAACGAGGTGTACTTCGCGTTGTGCAGCCCAGCACGAGACCTCTCTGCAGACTACCATGCCGTATGCCAGATCTTGACCGTGCGTACCTACGCGTCGTCCTGACATGACTCTCATAGTGGGGGCACTCGATGATCGTCGACCCAATGTGCGCGCTTAGCCTATCGCGCGATTTCCGGCGACGTCATTAACGATATGGGCAGGGGCGTAAAACTCATTGAAGCGGGAGCGGAGGAAACCATTGTGCATGCTAGCATCGGTAAGCGGGGATCGACATTCGAGAAATTTCCAGACAAGGCGTCTAATGCGGGCGGTGGTTAGATCCTCAGAAGTTCAGAGAGGCGCGGACAGGTATACCGGTGACGGTGCAGAGGCGATTCGACGTGTATCCGGATGTCAGCAAAGGGTTTTGAAAAGTCGGGCAGAAGTACAGAAACGAGGGTTGCGAGTGGCCGAGGGTGGGATGTACTAGTATGTTTATTAGTCACCGAACTGACGTGAGTTGCTGCGGGATTCAGCGAAAGTTCGCGACGCTTCGAGCAAGTTCTGTCGCCTGCTTTATCTGCCTTCTGACAGCCACCCGTCCACCCCGTCCACTCCTTCTCCCTCACTCTTCCTTTCCCTTGCGCCTCAATAGTAATCATGGTCAAAGAACGGTCTGTTGTTACATTTTACTAGCACAATAGGCGGCATTCTGATCCGCCCTTCTCGTTCGCAGGAAGTTCTACGACTTGCTTGGTGTCTCGGAGACCGCAACCGACGCCGAACTCAAAAAAGCATACCGGCAAAAGTACGTTGTTTCATTGCCACCTCCCGAGCCTCGATCTGACCGCTCTTTAGGGCTTTACGACTGCATCCTGATAAGGGTGGCGACCCAGAGCTCTTCAAAGAGGTCACCCATGCGTGCGTGTCCTTGCTTTTCGCTTTGTCACTCCCTGTATCAATTTTATTGCGCACGCACACAGGTATCAGATCCTTTCTGACCCGCAAAAGCGTAGTATTTATGATACACGAGGAGAGGCGGGTCTGACCGAGTCGGGTGGCATGGGTGGCATGGATCCCCAAGTGCGCAGCATCACATCCCTATCTATTCTCTATGTGCTGACGCGTCACATCGCATCAGGATCTCTTCTCTCAGCTTTTCGGTGGGGGTGGTGGGTTCTTCGGTGGGGGTGGCCGCGAGCGTGGTCCTCGCAAGTCGAAGGATCTCATCCACCGCATACATGTCACCCTCGAGGACCTCTACAAGGGCAAGACGACCAAACTTGCGCTCACACGAAACGTTATTTGCCCCAAGTGCGACGGCCTCGGCGGCAAGGCAGGTGCTGTTCGGCAATGTGGCTCGTGCAACGGCCGTGGTGTGCGCGTCACGCTCCGCCAGATGGGCCCGATGATCCAGCAGATGCAGCACCCGTGCGATGAGTGCAACGGCACGGGCGAGATTATCGACCGCAAGAACCAGTGCAAGCACTGCAATGCGCGCAAGACCATCTCGGAGAAGAAATTCCTAGAAGTACATGTCGACCGTGGCATGCGCAACGGCCAGACGATCACTTTTGCCGGCGAGTCTGACCAGGCGCCGGGTGTAGAGCCTGGAGACGTGGTCATCGTCGTCGATGAGAAGCAGCACGAGCGGTTCAAGCGCAACGGCAATAACCTTATGTGTGAGATCGGGATAGATCTTCTTACCGCCCTAGGCGGTGGGCAGTTTTCTATCAAACACCTTGACGACCGTGCGCTCATTGTCACCATCGTCCCCGGTGAGGTTATCCCGCAAGGTTCGTCCGAGTTTTGCCTCTGTTTGCGAATCCGAGCTTACGCACACTTATAGACTCCGTAAAGGTCATCCACGGCCAAGGCATGCCTTCTCAGCGGCACCACGAGATGGGCGACCTGATCGTTAAGATCAATGTGACATGGCCAGAGCACATCGACCCAGAGAAGATCCCGCTGCTTGAGAAGGCGTTGCCGCCGCGCAAGCCTTTGCCGTCGTTCCCTCGCAACGTCGTGATGGAGGATGTCGACATGTCCGACGCAGATCCACGACAAGTGCAGGCCTCATCAGACGACGACGCAATGGAAGAGGACGAGGGTGAACCACGCGTACAGTGCGCGAACCAGTGAGTGCGGATTGCTCCGCGGGCGCGGGCACGATGTACGACCTCGGACTGTAGCTCTGCTGCCATGTATTTTTGTTCTTCCTGTCTTCCCTGCACCAACGTGTACCGATACCATTCGCCATCTGGCCCACCCACGCATCGTATCGCTCATAATAGACCTAATTATCTAGCAGCAGTAGTCGAGGGTGGAAGCGCGGGAGTCTTTGGATTTAACGATCATCTCGGAATCAAGAGTGACATGTTTCCTGAGGAGCAGGATATTGTCAGTCGGCATCTAATCGTGCGCCTGAATCATCTGTTTGAATGTTCACAAGGACGAATTTCCGAAATCTTTGCGCCCTATTTGACAAGCGGCTTGGAAGGTGTTGTGAAACTCGGCGTCACTAGCAGAAGCGCTTCTGACGGCGCCTGCTTGGTATCTGCTGGTGGGAATCTCCGTTGAAGGAGATTACTGTAAAAGGCGGTACTTTGCACCCACCTACCCGAGAATCTCTGTTATCTGCAGTCTGCGCCAGCTTCTTGTGACTTTCTGTAATATGCGATATGCAGTACCAAATTATAGCATGCCGAATTAACGAGCGTCTCAAAAGGTGCCGTCAACATCCTGTGCTCTGTTTGTTTGTATGTTTGTTTGTAGAGTATTTACTGTCCCTGGGGGTATCCTGTGCTCTACTCATGCTCTACTCCTTACCCGCATTCCTACGAACGCCGCGAGACGGCAAGCGAACCACAAATGGAATTCTCGTATTGTACAAGCCAACGGTGAACATGTGCATATGACGGAAGGCTGAGGAGTGCAGAAGGCTCAATGCGGCTGAGCTGTATGTTCTTGGCGCACAGATGTCTATGGTGAAAAGGTCATCGAAAGACCAGAGTCTGAGTTCTGTCTGCATGAGGGGTAAGCACTTCGGCACGTAGGCCTGGATCGCTTGGCATAAGCAGATTTTTGAGCGGACAGGCTCAGCCCAAGCGGAGTTTGACTGCAGAAATTCCAGGTCGCAGAGGTATATAGTATAGCAAGCAAGTGCCAGTGCGAGAATCGACGGGCCCAATGGATAGACTAACCAAGGAAACAAAGATCGATGACCCAAAATAGGGACGGTGCCCAAAAAAAAGTAGAGCCGTGGACAATAAGGCTTGACCTTGAACGATGGGCGGGATCAAACACGGCGGTAATAGTCACCATTTTGTCTACGTCTCATCAGATGCGAGACTGGGTCAAACGCGCAGGACCGCACCTCTGGATTTAATTTGAACGCCTCGTACAGCTGCCGGCTAAAGAGGCTGACCTCGGTCTCGTTCTCTGCGAAGCCTATAAGGAAGAAGACAGGCAGGACAGGACCTCGCATACCAAAGCCGCACGCCTCAAGCGTTTTAGAATCGTCGTCCAATATCCAATCGTCGTGGTCGAGATTAATGATCAAGTTCGTCGTCTGTGAACAAGCACACGCCGTCTATCATAGCATCGAGTAGCGTGCGTAAGGTGCGCACCTTTGCACCGTGCGCTTGCGTGTAGAGTTTAAGCGTATCTGGAAGGGTGGGATCGAGCCGGCCTCAACTAGCGACCCGTGTGTGAGCGCATTCCGCGGTACGCACCGAACGTCGCATTCCGGTATGGCTTCCACCCCGGCTGCGTCTGGATTGCTACATCCGTGATTCATACTAGATAAAAAGAATGGAGAGAATATGGGGAAGGAACAGACCTTGCCGCGCCATCTCTTTCAGCTGCCCGACCGTTGTGGTCACAAGATTGACATCATGCAGGACGAGATGGCGCTCCGTGCGAAATTCAAACGATTTGATGACGCGGAGAGTGAGCGTTGCGGAGGTCTTTGGTTTTGCGAGATTTGTGGGCGTATCGTCGAAGTCTGTATACGACATGATAGCGCAGGTAGGTGACTAGAGGCAGGGATCCCTGAGGAAGGGCGATTAGAGTGTTTTGGCACTGAGATTTTGAGCGGATCTTGAAGAACGCGGTCACGTGGTATAGTCCGAAACTTGGACAAGCTAACCTAACGCGCGTCGTCCGTCGCCTCGTCCTCTGGCTTAGTCACCCTACTGCTCCGAATCAATGTGAAACATAGATTGCATCCTTATCTCAAGATTTCTCGGGACATCTCATAGTCACTCCTTCCTCCTCACTAGTGGGGGCCTGTTTTCTGCGAGAGAAGGCGTGCGACGACAGGAGGTTTCAGAACCTGAAGTGATCGACGGCGGCGGAGGGAGCTGTGAGCCATGCACTACCACCGCAGGGCTTTTTTTTACTGACAGCCAGCGCTTTTATGGTGGATATGAATGGAGAGTGCATCGACGCAGGTGGGGATCATAATTAGAGGCTAATATCTCTCGACCGCACGGATTTACAGAACAAGGAGGCCGAGTAAAGAAGCGAAGAGAGTTATCGGCCCACTGATAAATGAGCTGATGGCTGACGAGCCGCTCTTCGAAGGCGTCCCGGTAGCACTGGCACTGGCGCTGGTGCTTCCAGTCTGTCTCGCAAGCACGGATGAGAGACTCGCGGTGTTCACAGGCGAAGTAGCAGACGGCGTGGCAGTGGCAGTGCCTTCCTCCACCGTGAAATACATGCCCTAGCAGATGTTTGTCAAGACCGAGAAAGTTCTTGAGTGGAAGGGACGTACGGCAACGGGCTGACCGAGGTGCGAGTCCTAAGAACGATTGGTCAGCACGGGATGGTGAAGCTCGGTCTGAGCGCGCACAGAGATGTAGCCATTGAGACTGAACACACCAAGCGGGGTGTTGGGGCTGGAGAGGTTCGAGGGCGGAGAGAAGTTGGCGGGCTGAGGAAGGAGCAGGATCACGTAGCTGTAGACGCATTAGGGCATGCGACAGCTCAATGTTGATTGGCACGTACCGGTGAGCGCCAGAGCCCGACGCAGGTCCAGGACCAGCATAGGCCGTGATGACGGTGCCCGACGTGGTGGTAATATTGCTACCTGAGGGGGCAACCGTTAACTCCTGTGTTCGGCGGCCCACTTAAAGTACGCCACAAACCATTCCCAACCTGCGCGCCGTTCACGAGCCAGTGACGGGTCTGGCCCTTCGACTCGTCGGTGCCCACGACGTCCGCGTCAACCATGGTGACGGTGTAGTTACCCGAGAGCGTGATCGAGCTGTTGGCAGGGGTCACCGTGAGCTGCGGGGCGGAGGCAACCTCTGCAAATGTTATAAGCACAATTCCAACGCAAGTACAGAAACGTCACTCACGGTCCTTAGTCAAGGCTTGACCGGGACTGATGGTACCAACGCCGGGGAAGGTGACATTGAGCGTGGCGGAGGGGTCGAACGTGCTTAGGAGGGAGGGGACGATGCCCGAGTTGTTGAAGTGAGCCTCGATGGCGGCGATGTTCAGAGACGTCCCCGCGCGAACGAACGACGCAACAGAAAGAACGGCGACAGCAGTACTAAAGATCATGGCGAATCCAAAAAGGAATGCGTAAAAAAGAGTGCGAGGAAGTGCAGTGAGTGGGAGAAGGAGAGTTTAGGAAACCGAGGCGGCAATCGTTTGCCGACTGCTATTTACCGTCGCGACGGGTTGGCTGTGCCAGGCAAGTGCCAGTGTCAACGAGGTTGGCGCCCGGCAGGCAGGCATCGATCAGCACCCTCTTTCCCACATGTCGCCATCTCCAGCGGTCGTTGGAGCAGCACAGCGTCACTACGTTGACAGCGGCGGCCTCCGTTGGATGCGTCCCCAGAGGATGCTCGCGCGAGATGGTGCAGGAAACGCCGGCAGCCGACCGGCTCGTAACAGGAACGCGTGCATGCCTCCGTCTAGACCGGGACAGGTGTACAGGCGTACGAAGTGATATACAGGGAAAGCTGAGCGCTGAGCGCTGGTTTTGTGACGAGACTGTTTGCATCAGTCGAGAAATGAGCAGTGCGTCTAAGCTTGAGTCCAAAGTCGAGTTCATGCGGGGGAGAACCTGGGCGAACTCCGCAATCACCGTCGGGCCGAGCGCCGCGTCTTGTTGGACTGTCGCGCCTTGCTTCTGTCTCAGGGGTCATCACCTTGTCCTCGCCTTCGCCATATTGTCGACTTCTCTGCCTCGTGGTGTATGCCCTTCCCGTATCCTCTACCTTAAACTAGAACGCAGAATCCTGTGAAGGGGATGGTGCAGTCGTCGTATCGACGCTCACCGTCTCCTCGTCAACACATGCACACCAATGGATCAAGAATCACGAAGGACACAGTCGTCGCGGGCGCAGGGATTGCCGTGGATGATGTCCAGTAAGTGCCAATATAACAATATCTCAACCGTCTAATTTTGGTGCGACACACAGTTCAAAGGTGCGCGTATCGATATGCTTATCTTCGTTCCGAGTTGTTGAAGTGGTAATCCAGACGCGCCGAGCAAGTACGTCCCAGTCCAGCACCATCTGGATACTAGATTCCCCGCCCGTGCAGCGGTATGGGCGACCGAAAGACAAGCCTGATAGGAAAAAGGCGCGCGGGAGTCTGAACGCGAGTGTATCGATGCCTGCGCGGACACCTTTGCATGCCAATGCCACAGTGGACGCGGCCGAGGGAATCAGAGAGAAAGCGGAAAAGACGTCGCGTAAGGTTCGTCACAAGGGCTCATCACAACCTGGATCGAGTACAGCGCCTTCTATGAACGTTCGTGTTGGTCTGTCCTCGGGCCCGCGCGCAAGCCACGGTTCCAGGCCTGGACATTCCGCAGACACCTCCGCCCCGGCTGCCAACACGCCTCAGCCACCTTGCGACTTCATCGATCTCACAGGTGAAGATGAGGAGCTTCAGGACCTCGGCACCGGATCAGGTAACGATCCTATTCCGGTAATCGACCTCACCAACATTTCGGACACTGAGCCAGAAGGTACTTCGGGCGCGCAAAAGCCTCCTTCGAAAAACACGTCTCGCAGGCTTTCAGAGCTCCTGGATACCACCGGCTCTGTTCGGCAAACGAGCAATGCTTCGACGCATCCAGCATTTGCACTATACCGGCCTCGAGCGCGAACGCGAAATCCGGTGCTGTTTCAAGTTACTCAACATCCTATTCCTTCATTGCTCGCGCCCGACCGTGCCTCTGCATCGGCACCCCCGCCTGCTCCGAACCCTTTGGCGAGCACACCGCGTTCCTCGTCTTCAGCCGCTTCGACTGTCGCAAGCACCTCGCGTCCCTCGACTGCCGCTTCCAGCACTTCCCCGTCGTCTGGCGCGACGAGCAGCTCCTCGATCGCATCCTCGAGCCTTGCACACTCCATCCCCTCGTCTTCGGCGACTCCCAAGCAACGCAGCACACGAGCGCGTCCTTCATCCTCGACGCATCTGAGCTCACTTCCGGGTGCCCGAACGGCGCGTTCCGGCTTGGTTTACACTCCCGTGCGGCCAACACCAGCAGCAGTCTTCCAAACCCAGACCCCCACTCCCACACCGCGCACCGACACCTCAGCTCCAACGCTGGCGCCACTAGCCTCCATACCTGCCAAACCACCACCCATGTCGTCCACGAGTGCCCCTGTCAACCCGCCACGCCCGATTGTACGAGCAAGACAGCGCCCTCCCTCGTCGACGGCCGTCTACCCCACTCCAGATTCCGACACGCGCTCTCCACCATCAACACCCTCGCCGCGCACCCCTCCACCGCGACGCCCAAGCATTCCCAAGCCCGCCTCGACATCGCACTTGCCCCAAACCAGCAGAACCACCAACCCTCTCCGCCCGCAGCCGCCGCACAAACCGCGTTCTGCGCCTGCGCGGCCCTCGCCGCCTCGCTCGACAGTCCCCGCAAAGCGCACGCGGGAAAGCCCCTCGTCTCCGTCGTCGTCCTCGCGCTCTTCCGCGTCGCCTTCTCCGCGGCGCACGCGCCAGACGCGGGCGCGGGCCAAGGCGGGTACGGCGTTGCCTGTGCCGAAAGTGAGAAAGCACACGCGCGCGTCGTTAGAGGAGATGTGGACGGAGGCGGCGAGGAAGGAGGGCGGGGCGGCGGCGGTGAGAATCGTGAATGAGGTCGACGGAGAGGAGGTGCCGAATGTGCCGCCTGAATTCGAGTGGCTCGAGCGGGGATACGTCGGGTGCGTTGCGCTGTGGATCGGTTCGAGGCGGGTTGGACTGATGGGTGTTTGTGCAGGCCGCCGGATAGCAGGCCGACGGACGCAGAGATGGCTCAGCCGTGCGGCTGTACGGGCCCGTGCACGCGCGAGAGCGGCTGCTCGTGCGTCAGTACGCTCTCTGTGCTCTCCGACGACTTTGCGTGCGCCTACGACCGTGATCGTGGCCGCGTGCTCTTGATGAACGCTAGGCTCGCGGGGCAGAGGCACCCGTTTCTCGTGCACGAGTGCAGTGCGGAGTGTGGGTGCCGGGGAAAGTGCACGAATAGGGCGGCGCATGCGCCGCGCGATGTTGTGCTGGAGGTGTTCAAGACGGCGAATGGGCGCGGGTGGGGTGTGCGTGCCGCAGAGGATCTGCCGGCGGGGAAGGTGCTGGGGATGTATACGGGTGAGCTGACGTGCGTTTTGCCTTTTTTTTTGTCTCCTGCGGTGGGCCTGGCGTGCTGACGGGAGCGCAGACGCAGGGACGCGAACGAGGACGAGGACGAGGATTACGATGTGGAGGAGGATAGTGGGGATTCGAGCGCGTGGGACGGCTCGGGGTCGGAAGAGGACACGTGGATGCGGGACGCGGGGGGGAGGGGGAAGGGAAAGAAGATGTCGGCGCAGGAGGAGCGGCGGCTGAGGGAGGAGTATGAGTTTAACCTGGACTGGGACGACGCGCGGACGTGGCGCGTCGGGGCGTACAGCCGGGGCAACTGGACGAGGTTCATCAAGTGCGTGTCGTTCCCGCTGTGGACGAGGAAGACAGTCTGACGGAAGGACCTAGCCATTCGTGCGCGCCGAACTTGCGCGTGTTTAGCGTGACGCGGGAGACGGACCCACGGTGGAATGTGCGTGTAGTGTTGTCTCTGAGGCTGAGACGCGTCGCTGAACGATTAATGCAGGATCTGCCGACGTATTTGGCCTTTGTGACGACGGAGGCGGTGAAGGCACGGACGGAGCTGACGGTTGATTATAATCCGGGGGGCAGGGTGGGGTTGGTGGGGAGGGAGCGTTGTCTGTGTCGGACTGCTGGTTGCCGAGGATTCATGCGGGGGATGGGGTAAGGGAACTCAGTTCACGTGACGTGGTCGGGCTCGGCGCAAATATGGTCTTCAAGTTTGTCTGTATTCAACCTGGTATAAGAGAGCAAACACATATCTGCATCCATAGACCGTCCTAGCGACCACAAGCTACACACTGATTCACGTGAACTGACAAGTGCGGCACAATAGTTGTGGTGTGCAAGACGCGACGGGCGCTGTGGGAAGTCGACTGGGAGCGACGCGGCAACGACTGTGCGTGTCCTCGCTTCCTCTGCTGCTTCGAGCTCGACGCGCTCCCGTCTTTCTCTGTTCTGCTCTCCGACGAGAGATGGCGTCGCTATTCGGGCGGACGCGCAAGACGCGGCCGCGAGAGTCGTCGGTGTCTGGGACGGATCTGCGGTCGGTGCCCTACGAGCTCGTCGCGCCGGGGTCGCCGCCTGCGGTGGGCAAGCAGCCGAAGATCTCAGCGCCGATCACGAATCCTGGGCTGACGGCGAACGGGACGGACCTCAACATCCACACAATGACGCCGCGCCCGCGCCGCGAGCCGTCGCCGACAAAGTCGACGTACACGACGGCCTCCGCCGCCCTCTCCGACAACGATCTCACCCTCGTCTCCGACTCTGCCGACTCTTTCGCTCACGTGCACCCCGCCGCTCGTCGCCTCCGCCAGTCCGACCACTCCCAGGGCCGGCGAAGCCCCTCGCCCTCGCCCCACTTTCCGCCGTCCGCTTCCTCTGCCTCCTTCGCCTCCTCCGTCCGCCCCATGTCCACCGCCACCACCTCTACCTCCCGCTCCGACTCCCACCGCGCTAGCCGCTACGCACAGTCTGTTCTGTCCGCAGAAGGCCTCCTCCACCGCTACCCGCACGCAGACGACGCTCCCATCGTCCGTCCGAGCACCGACGCCGAGATCGAAGCCATGTTCGACCGCGTCCTCCGTATGCGCGACCTCGGCCCGCTCCCGCCCATGTCCATCGACCAGAAGTGGCACCTCGTCGAGAGCGACGAGCAGCTCCGTCGCAAGGAGGAACGCACGCGCAAGGAGCACGCCCGCAGAGGCGAGCCAGGCCGCCCGGCCCCGCTCGAGGAGGGCTCGCCCGAGTGGTTCCTCAAGAAGTTCCTCGACCGTACTATCACGCTTAAGCAGGCTTCGAGCCTGCATGTCTCGCTCCGCTCGAACGACATCGACTGGTTTCGCCAGTTCATCGAGATCCGCGGTACGCCTGTCCTCGCTCAGACGCTGCAGCACATCAGCCGCAAGGGCGCACAGAGGTCCGTCGCGATTTCTTTCCCTCCTCGGGCGTGGCTCAGCGCGCGCACACAGGTATGACACCGACAACAGCTTGGAATACGAGCTTGTCCGGTGCCTCAAAGTCATCTTCAACCACCAGGTGCGTGCGCGCCCCGCCCGAGTGTGCCCCGGCGTCCCGCTGACCCCCGACAGTATGCCACCGAAGAAGCCCTCACGCACAAGGGCCTCGTCGCCCAGATCACCTCGACGCTCAACACGCCCCGCCTCACCACCCGCCGCATCATCATCGACCTCTTGACCTTCCTCGTCTACTGGCCCGACGGCGACGTCCTCGACCTCGTCCTCGACGCGCTCGAGCAGCTCAGCACCTTCAATGGCGAGGCCGCGACGCCGTTCGCGTACTGGTTCAAGAGCATGGAGCACACCCTCGAGGGCCGCGGCCGCATGGGCTCCCTCGTCGGCGCGAGCGAGGAGGTCCGCCGCGGCGCCGCGGGCGCAGACGGCTCCCTGAACGACTACGCGGTGCGTCCGTCCGCCAGGCCCCCTCGCCGTCTCGCGCGCCTGACGCGCCCCCATCCCAGCTCACGAACCTGCTGCTCATCAACGGCATCCTGAACAACGTCGACGACCTCGACGTGCGCCTCCACCTGCGCACGCAGATGGAGGCCGCCGGGCTGCCGCAGATCGTCGCGCTCTGCCGCGCCTTTGGCGAGCCGAAGATCGACAAGCAGCTGGACGAGCTCGAGGCGCACATCGCCGCCGACGAAGCGGACCTGCGCGCGCGGCTCGACAACGACATCCTGCACAACATGTCCTCGCTCGAAGACGTGTACGCCGCGCTGACCGAGCGCACGCGCGGCTCGCGCGCCGCGGACTATTTCCTCTCGATGCTGCAGCACCTCCTGCTCATCCGCGAGGAGGGCCCGGGCCTCGCGCACTACTACCAGCTCCTCGACTCGCTCGTCACCGACGTCGTCATGGACCGCAAGCTCGCGGGCGCCGAGAACCGGCTCGGACAGTCCGTCGAGCGTATCATCGCGCAGTTCAACGATGCGGACCAGTTCCGCGTCGTCGAGGCGGAAGCGGCGCGCGCGCGGGCGGACGCACGGCGCGCGCAGCTCGAGAAGGAGGCGCTCGAGGAGGAGCTCGCGCGCGGGTCGGATGGGCTCGTCGGCGTGATGAAGGGCCAGCTGGCGGCGCTCGAGGAGAAGCTCGCGGCGGGCAGGGAGAACGTCGTGCGGTTGCAGGGCCAGCTCGAGACGCAGAAGGCGGGGTACGAGGAGCAGATTGAGCAGCTCGAGGCGCAGATCATGGAGCTCTTCCGGATGCTGCGCGAGGTCGGGCGCGGGGTCGATCAGATCCTCGATCGGAGCGAGCGCGGCGGGATGGACCGCAAGACGCTGATGGAGACGCTCGAGAAGCATTTGCAGCGGACGAAGACGATTGAGCGGCTTGAGGGGCGCGAGGGTGAGAGTGGGCAGAGGAAGAGGCGGACGAGGAAGGGCGTTAGCGCGTTTGAGGATGCGACGAGCGACGAGGAGGCGACGGTCACGCCTGGGCGGTCGCGGAAGAAGGGGAAGAAGGGCGGGCCGGCGCAGCGCCAGGAGGACGCGGGGAGGACGTCGCAGTTCATGGATGCGGACGAGGCGATGGTGCAGGAGAAGATCAACCAGCAGCTCGCGCAGGGCGTCAGAATCGTGTGTCCCGTCCGTCACTCTCTGCTCCCTCGTGCTCACGGAGCTCCTAGTACGCACCGCGCGACGAGAACGTCTCGAGCCCGCGCAGCATGAATCGCTCGCCGCGGCCCAAAGACCGCCGCCTGCTGCCGGAAACACCATCCGCACGCTCCAAAGGCCCGCACCTGCTGCCGGGGACGGCGGGCGAGGATGGCAGCGATGCGGAGAGCGAGTACGACCAGAGCACCGTGAGCAATCTTACGGAAGACACGCAGGCGACGTCCGTCACGTCTTCCGTCGACGCTGCACCTGGTTCGCTCGCGGACCAGCTTAGCAGGCATTTGGCGTCACGCGGGAAGGCGCCGCCGAGGCCGAACTCGGCAGGCAGCTCGCCCACGCTGCCTGCGTTGCCTGAAGAGGGTGCT
>MU273685.1:0-49205 GCA_022160365.1 Vararia minispora EC-137
AACATGCTCATTATGGAAAGAAAGACTTTCTGGGGGGGAAAGGTGTTTGAAAAAGGTTATATTTTCTCAAAGAAAAAGTTCTGTAAACATTGTACTTTATCTTGTGAAATAGTCTATGGAAAAGTTGGACTTTTTTCAAGAAAAAGCCTTTAAAAAGGTGTATGAAAAAGTTTCTGTTTTTCTACTAAAAAGTACATGTAAAATTTGACATTTGTGCAAGAAAAAAGGCTTGGAAAAAGTACAACTTTTACTGGAGAAAAAGGGCCTGAGAAAGGCTAACATTTTCAGACAGTTTTTTCACAGGAAAAATGCGTGGAAAAGGTGGACATTTTCTGGCCTTTTGCAAGGATTTTTTCATCAGTAATAAGGGGTGATTGCTGGCAGTGAGGCTGTGGACATACCGTGGACATTTGCACGTGCCACGCGTCTGAAACCGCCGTCGCGGTCATTACCGCGTAAAACACGACTTCTACTAATCACAACAGTCCAGCGTCCAATACTGCTCTCGTATTGTATCGCGCTCACATCTACATGTTTACAACGTCACTGCCTTAGTCGAACGCCTATCTCCCCCTTGCAATCCAATGCGCAGGTAGCCTCAGGCTATTGCATTTCTAACGCCTTGTCTGACACGTCGCAAAGCTATGCCAATGCAGGTAACTCATTCCTCGTCTCGTGTAGACGATACAGAGACTTTCAGCATGATTGGTAATCCAGAGGTCAAAATATACGGAGGAGGTGCGTAAGCGTGACTTGACAACCCGTGCGATACATGTATTAAGGCCATGCTCTCTCTATGGTGCAGGCTCAGAGCAACTCATTGCTCCCCCTACTACCGGGGGATGTGGACGCCCTCAGGGCGGCAATCCTAGGAATACCATGGAATCAAGACGGGAGATTGGTCCAGCTGTTGCAGGCGGCGCGCTCGGCTCTTTTACCAACATGCTCCTCAGACCGCACCAAGACCAGCTCTCTACCTCGCATGTGCATCTTGATCTCGTGCTCACATCACCTATCTCCGGTGAAATGAACGGCTCACGTGAAACCGAGGGACGTTGTGGTGGGAATCATGCCACAGGTGCATATACCATAGCACCATCGCGAGACGCTTGTTAATGATTATACCTCGTTTCCTCATCGAGACAGATTTTGACCGGCCTTCTACCCCGCCCAACGGAAGAGGACGTGGGCGTGGACGTCCAAACGGGAATAAGAATGAAAAGACCGTGAAGGGAGAGAAAGCAGTGGCTACCACTACAAATGGCAGCGAGCCGAACGCTTCCACTGGTATATCAGCTTCTCTTCCCGAGAAGCAGGGATGCGGGAAGCCTCCAAAAGTACGCCGGCTGCACCACTGTACTCGTGCGCTCACTAAGTGTACAGCCCGAACTTGAGGTCAGTAGGCCGCCTGCAAAGAGGAAGCGGGGCCGATCTCCGAAGGCCAAGCTTGCTGAACCAGGGACTGGCCTTCGAGGTGAAAAGATGTCTTGTGCGCGTGATTGGATCTCCTCCGTAGCGCTTGAAATAATGATGCCAGCTAGTTGAGCAGTCGTACAAGAATGTCAAATCCACAACGGATTCTTCGACGTTGGGTGCGCGTGCGCGAGCTGGGCATCTGCAAGCGCTGCTCTGTATGCCCATGGACATTCTTTTTGAAGTGCCTTGATGTCTCTTGTTTCCTCCGAGCCCCTGGAAGCTTAAATGTCTCTTTTACAGATATTCGGGCATCTCCAGCCAGGCGACCTTGTCAACCTTTCTCGCATCAACAAGTCTTTCCACAGAGTTCTTTCGTCTAAGCGATCTGCACTTATGTGGAAAGCTGCCCTATCGAATGCGAGGGGTGGTGGCGCACCCTCTTGTCCCGTCGACATTTCTGAGCTGGGCTGGGCAAACTTGCTCTTCGGAGGATCGAGTTGTCAGGTGGGGTCCATTCTGTGACCTCTTGACCTTCTCTGACCTTTTTCTGTTCAGAAGTGTGGTACTCAACCCGTTCGCAAAGTCCTGTACGCTCTCCGCAGACGCTTATGTCATGCGTGTATCAAGAGATCCCCAGAGTAGGCCTACATCCGTCATCATGAGTTCCAGGGCTCATCCAAATATGTAGATATGTGGCCTTGGACGAGCTCTCTTTCAATATGAATTACTTTGATGTGCTCAAAACACTCATCTATATTGTGCCTGCGGCTCTTGTGGATACGTCAAGTAAGTACATAGTGCTTCTAAACCAACATATTCAAGGCTGAATTGAGGACTTCACACAGAACATTGTACGTACATACTGCCTCAAGCCGACGTCGATGCCGTGTATACCGAGGTACGCTCTATCTGCGAAGACATGACCGGCGAGACCCGGTCTCTGGCCATGAAGAAATACCTGGAGGACCGAAGAATACGACGGAAACCCTTTCTCCAAGTATGTTCACCCTTATTAGCCCTGTGAACGGTGTTGGCTCAGACCACCAGCACGTTGATCGATGCATTGAGTGGGAGAATCGTCTCACGGCTACAGAAACGGACGAACGTAATGCCATCAGAGAAGCTCGACGTCAAGAGTAAGTTTTTTGTCTGATGTGAGAAAATGTGTTGAGTTCTCGTCCGCGTAGGATAATCAGACGCTGTGCCGCCTTGGGCTATAAAACAAGCGATATTGATGCTATCTGGAGCATACCGTCTGTTGATATCGCAAAGCCGTTGACGGACCGAGGTAACCCTGGTGCACATCACGTGAATCATTAACTGACACGTGCACAGCGTGGAGCAGCTTGCTGCCGAAATTACGGGGTCCTCTTGAACAGCGAAAGGTATCAAGGATGGAAAGACAGGCGATGGTGCATATGCAGCGACGTATGCAAGTGCGGCTGGCATGCGACAAATACTTCAAGTCGATTCCCCGTTCTGGCGCTCTCGGCCTACCTAAGCGTGCAGACTTTGAAACTCACGCGCCGCTCATCTCCTTTCTAAACCAGGACGTCGAAATAATCGACGACGAATGGCACCAGCGGCTCAATGACGCTATACATACGGTCTGGGATTACATAGAGCAGGCAGTGCGACAGCTGAAAATATCACTTTGCGCGCTCTTGCCTGGATCACCAGACGTTCCCCTTGCTCTCGGCGACGAGTCTTTGAATGCTGCGCTCTCTCTGGCAACATCAGTCTTTAGAATTACTGACAATGGCACAATTCAAGCTATGAAGGTTCCACCTCCGTTTGTCAGCAAGACTAATACACGAGTGTTACCTGGCATCGACTGTGTTGTTGGGATACGCAAAAGTGCCGAACTTATCGTCGACGGTCGTTTTTCCTCCCCCTTCCAGTACTGCCCTGTTTCTCGCACTACCGTGGAGCAAATCCTTGGACTGCTGGGATTGGGTTATTCCACTACCGCCATGGAGCTTGATAAGCACGATCGCCGTTTCCGCTGCACCGCCTGTCCTCCTGTTGACTCTTCTCGGGCTATACCGATCCCAGGACCCGGTTATGAGCTAATGACATGGCGTGGGCTGGTAAACATTTTAGCGCTACCCGGCCCATTTGATGAGCTGAATGTTCGTGGCAGTTGCAGCACTTTATGGAACCCGGCCACGGTGGACGGGAACGGAGCTTTCATATGCTCGACGACAGCGAGCGACTAGCCGCATCCTACCTCACGCCAGGGACAGCACGAGCCCGAACATTGGACGTAGGCTGGAGGTGCTGCCACTGTCCTCAAAACACCTACGTCTACCCTGAAGCCGGCCTTCTAGAGCACTTACATGAAATGTGGGTTTGCGCACACCTAGGTCCTATGCATGTCGCACTTACCGCTGGCAAACGATAGCCATCAAGTCAATACCGCTATCGAGGGCATCGACATCACGTGGGACTCCAATATCCTTCTCCGCGGCGATGCGCGTATCCCGTCTGCTTATTACATTCCGCCAAAAGCGGTTGCCAATAGAATGGACCCATAGATGGCAAAGCTCGTCTACAATTTTTCTTTCCATTGATCAGTCTGCACGCGCACCATGTAGCGTAAATTCAAGTAATGCTCTGCAAAGATCGTCAAGAAGATCGTAGTACTATAATACTACTAGTTGATGCGGCACAAGCATAGCAACGATGCCAGTGAATCGTCCGCCGTAGGAACGCTACTGTAGCGCTCTGCAAGAACTTGAGTTTCCTTAAAGTACATCTTTATAGACATGGGATGGAAGCACCTGAGCCGCAGCATCCGCCAGCCGTCGCGGCAATTGACACGGTCAGGCGAGAAATGGCGCCTATCACGTGATCGTACCGCGTTACCACGAATAGTAGTGGCCCGGCGCGGACAGTCTACGAACCTTATACTCGGCTCTTGACCACAGTACTATACCCTGTTGACGACGTCCTCTTGCATTCAGCTGTATCATATACCTCCACTTCTTCTCATATACTTTTCTTCTACTGATATGTCGACGATGATTCTCGACTCGCCACCAGTGTGCCATGGACGGACCTTGGACGTGGCGTGGGCTCTGCTGCTCGAGCTGGGGATGTTACAATGGAAGACGAGGATGCACGCGAAATTGATGAACTAGAAGGTCTGTCGCAGTCACTATGCTTGCTGATACAGCTCATCATAGGACTCGTTGTCAACCAGAGAGACCGCGAAAGCGCATCATAATGTCTTGGCCCGACCGGAACATGACCAGGGCTCTAGCCCCTATTCCATCTGCAGAATCTCCAAGCCTCCTGACCTCTCTCATCTCAATCCCTCTCGAAATACTTTTTGAGGTGCGTCGATCCATTTCCCGTCGATCCGCCTCCGAGCCCCGTTTCCAGATTCTCGGCCATCTAGACCCCTACGACCTCTTGCAATTGTCCCGTTCCACCAAGGCTTTTTACCGTCTCCTCTCCTCACGAGCCTGTGCGCTGCTGTGGCGTTATGTATTCTCAAATCCTGAGGACTGCGACGCGCCACCGCGACCTGACGATGTCACCGGCTTCGGCTGGGCAAGCCTGGTGTTTGGCGGACCGATTTGTCAGGTGCAATATCCTCTATTCCGTTTTCTGCGTTAAAGTTAATACGCTGACAGAGATGTGGTATCGTTTCGGCTATGTCCGTGCACATTCTTTATGCTCTCCGCACGCGGCTGTGCGATACATGCATTGCCAAAGCCGTACCCGATGAGTATCTGCCTCTGAGTGCGCTTGTTCCGCTGCTCGAACCCATTGGTGTGACGACTCTGGGCCGACTAATCGATCTCTCGACGCGCTCGCTACGGACTGCTATGATTAATCCGTTAGGTATATTTATATTCTTGTATTCCGCTTCATGTCCCACGCTTGTCGCTAGATGAGAGCTCCTGGGCTGTGATCACTCGAGTAGACGACGCTCGGATGCTCGTTGCCGAGCTAGAGGGTATCTGTGCAGGTCTGGACACGGTCGCAGAACGGGGCATGGCGGTTGAGAAGCGTTTCAAGGAACGTGAAGAAACCTGGGGGCTCTACTGTAAAGTTTGTACAACAGCTCTGTCTTCTCGCGTGCGCCGTTGATCGGGCTGCTAAAGCATGTGTACGCGTGCTACGTCTGGGAAAAGCAAGCGAAGTGTCAACGATCTACGAGGCATGTACTTCCTTGTTTTGTATAATCCATTCTGACACCAGGATATCTGTAGTGTCATGCACCGTTGCCGAGCGTTGGGGTATGATGAGAAGGACATCTGGACCGTTATGCGATTCGTACCCAGCGCCAAGACTGTAGAACCTCTCACAGAACATGGTACGCGACATGGCACTCCGAACCGCTTGTAAAACCTAAACAGTTGACTGGTGCGGGCTACAGCATGGAGTGACCTGTTCTGTGCGATGCAACCACTGTTGGAGCGGCGGCGATTATACGCGATGGGACTTATCCGGGAGGTAAAAGAAACCTAATAGCTGTTATAAGTATCACGCGTAGTGTAAGGATGGACAATGTCGAAGAATCATAGCTAGCGGAATATAACTCCAGTTGAATAAGCGTGCGGGTACAAGAGCGAGAATCGTGTGGTGTTGCATGCGATGCCCAGTGGTGGTATGAGCCAAAAAAAGTGCAGGTCACGATCATTCCATGAACTGGTCGAGGACGCGTGAGCGAACATAACAATCCCAGCACGCGACCGTGCAGCTAAGTAAGAGTGAAGACGCGTCAGGGAGCTCATGTGCCGGGCAAACAAACGAAGCGCGCGCCGCACACCTTTCCGGCTCTTCAATACAACACTGGCGGCAGACAACACGCCCGCACCCTTGCACCCAGCCTTCATCCATGAGTTCCTTCGTAAGCCCAGATGCGTTCACGTCTGAGTCATCATTTCTGCGGCGCCGTCTGCGTGTGGGCGTTACGTTCGCCTGTGAATCTAGGCTGAGGTTCATGTTCGCGATTGAAAGCGCGGCGCGGCGAGGGGATGCAGCAGGGGTCGAAGGGGTTGTGGTCGTAGAGGATGAAAAAGAAAGGGCGGGAGTGGGCGAGCGCGAGGGTGGTACAGCAGAGCAAGTGCGAGAGCAAACAGTACATATTGGAGTGTTACATCTAAGAAGCGGATTGAGTCGAAATTGATTTTCATGTAAGAGAATGGGGAAGAACATGATACCTTGGACAGAAGACGAGCTGACCGGACTTGAAGGTCAAGGTGCGGTGGCACGATACGCACGCGCCGATCTTCCCAGTTTTGGACGTTGTTGGGCCATCGCCGAGAGCTATGGGTGCTCTAACGATGTCGGCATGAGGGGAGGAAGAGGCAATGCGACGCCGCTTGTGTGGTGGCTCGCGAGGGGGCATGGTGTTCGAAGTCAAGCTCTAGGTCGTCCGCGTCTGAGCTCTCGCCTGTACTGGCACGCGGCGGGACACGGGTATCTGGAACCCTTGCCGGCATGCACTCTTCAACAACATGCCCGTTGCGATCGTGTCGGATATTGGTTAATGCACGCAACGGGAACAAAGCCAGAGTTAAAGGGTGTATCTAGACATCCACTGATACTCTCCCACAAAGAAAAACAATGCTTGCAAACTATACTCTGATACACCGGACGGGAGTCGAACCCGTGCCGCTTGCTTGGAAGGCAAGCATGATACCGTTTCACCACCGATGTCCTATCGGTTAGAATCACAATATTATCTCATCACTAGAATATTCTCCGGCATGGTGACCGAACACCGGCGTGAGCTAAGACCTGCGGGTCCTGAGTCTCATCCACCCGCGACGATGTCGCTCCAAAACTTCGGCAAGGGCGCTCTGCGCGTCGCAAAGAACTACACCAAAGGTTATTCTGATGTTCAGGCTAAGGTCCGTGAGGCTACTTCCAACGACCCGTGGGGTCCGTCCGGCACTCAGATGAACGAGATCGCCCAAATGACCTACAACCAGTGCGTATTGGATCCGCTGCAGTCCTTTCGGGCTCTGATCATCGCCCTAGGAACGACTTCGTCGAAATTATGGAGATGCTGGACAAGCGGCTGAATGATAAGGGGAAGAATTGGCGTCACGTCTTCAAATCGCTCACCGTTCTCGACTATCTCCTTCACGCTGGGTCTGAAAACGTCGTCATCTACTTCCGGGACAACATCTACGTTATCAAAACTCTCAAAGAGTTTCAATATTTCGACGAATACGGCAAGGATCAGGGCGCCAATGTCCGCCAGAAGGCCAAAGACATCACCAACCTCCTCCAGGACGACGCCCGCCTCCGCCAGGAGCGGCGTTCGCGCGCGCACATGCGCGACCGCATGCTCGGACAAAATGGCTCCCCGGACGAGGATGACGAAAATGTGCAGCGTCGGTCGGCGCCGGCTCGAAGACCCGGAGGCGGGGGTGATGACGACGAACTACGACGCGCGATTGAAGCTAGCAAGCAGTCCCTAGTGGATGAGCAGGCGCGCGGGGCGGAAGAGCGCGATCTTGCAAGAGCCATTCAGCTCTCGGAGGAAGAGGAAGCGCGACGCGCGAAGGCCGTGCAGGACGCCAATACTCAGGCGCTTTTCGACGACCAGCACCAGATGTACGTCCTCTCATTCGGTGCAGCCTGAAATGGATCCTCACTACCTCCAGAAACGGAAACAACAGCCTACTCGTTGATGCTCAGCCATTCAGCTCAGCTGGACTCCAGCCACAGTACACAATTCAGCCGCAGTTCACGTCCTTTAACCCGTACGCTCAGCAGGCACAACAGGAGGCCGCTCAAGTACGTCTGCGCGCCCTCCATCGTAATATGTGCTTATATATTCAAACCCGGACAGGCCGAGTATCTTCGGCAGCAGCAGGAGTGGCTGCGTCAGCAACAGGAACAGCAGGCGTTGCAGGCGCAACAAGAAGAATGGCTGCGGCAACAGCAGCTGCTACAGCTGCAGCAACAGCAACAACAACAGGCGTTCATGCAGCAACAGCAGCTCCAACAGCAACAGCTGCAAGCCCAGCAACTTGCCCCTCAGCCAACCGCGTTTGGGTGCGTTCTCATCTCTTCTCACTCATCCATCCCGAAGACCATCTCCGCAGAACGAACAACCCATTTGCTCCCGCTTCCACCTCTCCCTTCCCCCAGGCCACATCCCCGTCCCAGCAACCTTCATCCATATCCTTCAACCTCCCATCCACTTACGAGTCACATTCGCCCCCCGCGACCAACCTCTCCGCGCCTCCGGGCGCATTCTCACCGCAACCTCAACGGAGCCCTGCACCGCCCAGCCCCGCCTCGCACGGCCCGACAAGGGCAGATCAGGATCACGCCCATCTCGCACATCTATTTGCGGGGAGGGGCGACGGCGACGGTGTGGACACGTTTGGAAACATCGGGCAGCTGCGGTACGTGGCGTTCTTGGTTTGTGAAGGGCCGTCCCGTCTTGGGAAGAATACCCCGTGCAACCACCCAGTAGCCCCGTATCACCACAAGCGAGCGTGCTGCGGAACCGCGGAGCGCTTATTCCTCGCCGCATTCTGCGCGTGAATTGCGGAGCTGATCGCGTGTACTCACAGGTATGGAGGCACGGATGCGGGAAGGCTCATCGCGCAGAAGACGGGCGCGCCGGCGGCGCCGCATTCACAGCACAATCCATTTGCGCAGCAGCAGCAAGCATCTAACACCGAGCAGCCCTTCTTCTCCATCTAGCCTCTACTCCGCCTTTTCGTCTATACATACTGAAATACGTCGCTGGTCATTGACCCCTCTTCTGAGCATTCCGGGTTACTCTGCCATCTGTCTAAGGCTCCTTTTGTTCTCTATGCGCCGACCGACTGAGTCCCCCTGCACACTACCGCTCGATTACGTTATACCCGCCACGCCTACCCTTGTTTGGTTGCTGCTGTCGCGTTGTAAGTGCTGACCCCCGCACTCGTCTCACTCGTTTGTTTGTACTATCTCCTCCCCTCCGCTTTCTTTCTACTTATGTCTTCGCCTCGCCTCACTAAGTTTCTGGCGCAGATACTGGATTTCCCTTCAGTCTTCCTTCCTCTCACTTGAATAGAACTCAGGGAGGCTAGAAGGCATGGATTTGGAAGATCGTCCTCGCTAAGTGAGGACTGAGCTCGGCTACGGTGTTGAGCAGGTGTGAAGAACTGACGTCGTCCGGATTGTTGCTATCACTGCGCTCTTAGCTAGGAGGTTTCTGGCTATCGAGTCTGCCGTCTACGCCAGGGAGGGTAACCGCATGCCCGCCGTCGTTGGATTTAACACTGTGAACAGCAACTCGTTGTTGTACTGGTACGGCCAGAGTTTCCTCGTGCTGCTCACCCTCGCTATTCTGAAGCTAAGTTCGAGTTACAGCTGTTTGCATATTTGTGTGAGATCTTTCGTGCTGTTTACGAGACACAATATTGTGACGGAGTGACCGTCCTCTATCAAGGAACACGAAAAGCTCTGGATTGTTGTGTCCAGCTTGTCATCCCACTCACCCGTGGCCTCTGCTGTCTCCTCTTGTGCGAAATTAAGATCACAAAGAGGCTAGCAGGGGAGATCTTTGGGGTTCATCAAAGACAGCCTGTGTCCTTTAGCTCATAAGGGATCTTAATGTACTGCTTATAGAGGTTCATAGTGCTTCAATCCGACACGACGCTAATGGAAACTCGCGCATGCTGGGCAGTCTGTTCCATACCTCAGGCACCCTCAACATACAAGGTGGCAAAGCGACGCTTTGGCTCCAGGTCGGAAGCAGGAAGCATTACAGTGGTGGTTGAGTAGTTCGTATATCACTTACTGTAGTATCATCGTGCTGCCCACAGGCTCCAGATAATCGCTTTGCCACGCTGCGCCTCGCACTAAATACGACTAAATAGCACGAAAAAATATCTTAATTTGCAGACGGCCGTAAAAGCCCGTACGTTTGCCTAGGATTCACGTCTGCACTTATCTGGTAACCCGCCAAAGAGGTCATCGACCAGTCTGCAGGGGAGAGTGGGTCGCACTAAGCATGAGCTGATCCCTCTCCCGATGATAGCTCATTCAGATGCGCAACGTCAGGCTGACTAGTTTGACTAGTCGCCAATGGTCGTAGTAACCCCCAGCAACTTCCACAAAGCATAGGTATGTGGAAAACCTTGATCAGTTGAGTAACCACTGAGAGTTTCACCCCAAGATATGCGTCTCCATTCTTTCCGGTGCTTTACTACATTAATATCGTACGCAGAGAGTCTACCTCTCAAGCAATTTCATACATCTGTGCCCCCAACCTTAAGGGCAGAAGGTGATAGTGTAATCGGCCGCGTTCGACCCAGGGCAGGTCCAGAGTGCCGTTCCAGATGACTCATCGAACGCATAGACGTACGAGTCTGGGCAAGCGTCCTCTGCGGAGAGAGATCAGCTCCTGTATCATCTGTGACGGGCCGGATGTGTTACGCACTAAAGTAGGCGTAGTCTGGAACCCCGCTTGAAGGGCACGTTGCGGGTGTTGAAAAGGCGCCCGAGCAGCACGCCGGAGAGTTCGCTGGATGCAAAGTTAAGAGAGCTGTCTGAATAACAGAGAAGATGAAGACGGACCAGGGTTTGAGGACACCTGACAGTCGCTTAGACAGCCGACGACGTTGCCGGCCGAGTCCTTCTTCTGGAGCGAGGCTGGGCCTGAAACCATACGTAAGCAATCCGGTAAAAAAGCACTACGCCATTGTAAACTCACAATTTGTGTTGAGGTCGACCGGGCAGCTGGCCTCGGGGCAGCCCGCAGTAGGGGTGACCTGGACCGGGACGTTGAAGCCGTCGACAATGGAGACTATACGAATCAGTACAAGATTCGAGCGTAATCGCATGATACGGACTACGACATACCGTCATAGTTGTCATTACCGGAGGGAACAAGGGTAAACTCAGCAACAGTGGCAGGAGGAACACCAGTACCACCGGTGGTGGCACATTCGAGACCGCCGTTGCAGCCGCCAGTAGCGCAGGAGTTGGGTCCAGGGTTTGTGGAGAAATCGCACTCAGTACGGGGCTGAGGAAATGTGAGTAGTACCAGTGTGTGCGATCAGCTATTACTAAGAACTCGCACCCAGATGCGACCGGCGGTCCAATTGTCGGGAACGGTGAACGTGACGGTAGCACCGGACGTCTGCTCCCAACCAGTGGCTTGGGAGGGAACGGCTGAGCCGGCATTGAGGTCGGTGAAAAGCTGCAGAGGGTATCAGAAGAAAGCTTAGGTAAAATCTGCGTCACCAAGGACTAACACCAGGCCAAACGGTATAGGAGCACCTGTTAACAACCGTGACGGTACGGTCAGCGGACACCACAGCCACGAGCACCATAAACGACATCAGGGAAGCAATGGAGGTTGTCATGTTGAAATGGACAGGGAAGACGTGGGTATTGGTGAGGATTGGACACCGAATGAAGAGCTGGGCACAGAACAGAAGACGAAATGAGATGCGGCGGTCTATTCGCAAGCAATGGACGCTCTTTATACTAACTCGTTCGAAAATCAATCGGTCCGCTCGTCGGCGGTCCGCAGCGATTGTGCGGCAAAGTTGCAGACATAGCCTGTGTCATGTAGTCAATAACCACGCGCACCGCATGCGAGCATGTGTCCTTCAAGAACGGGGTGCCCTACCACATCATGCAATGAACTCTCGGTTTCAAAGCCGATGTATTTGCGGATCATTTTAGTGTCCGGGTGTTGGTGAGCTTACATTAGGGAAATGCTGAGACGATGTGTTTATTATTTCACGCCGGCGAAGTAAGCTGAATGTCTAAGATCCTAGAACCCATCAGGAGAACCCCAAATGTCGGATTCATGATGGAGGTCGTCAGATGTTGTCGGAAACGAGCAGAGCGTGCCCGGAGCGCAGTTCTGACCGCACTCCGGTTCGTCCCATTAGAATTCTTGCAGAATCTGGTCAGAGTCGGGGTGTGTACTGTAACATGTGTCAAGGCCATATGAGGCCGGAAACATACCGTCGCGCTCATGAACTCCGAACAGAATCTAGGGCCCGCCCGCCCGCCGCCCCATTGGCAGAGAAGTCCTGCCGGAGCTTGGGGAGAGCGAGCTTGAACACTGCCAATTGAAGCAGCATAGTGTCTACAGTATTACCACCAAATGACCCGGCTTAGATCGCCACGCATAGCGCAGCACTGCTAGTCGAGGCGATTCAAGCTGATTAGACTGGACACTGGTAACAATCATCCCTGAGAAGAGTACATCGAGTCCACGCATGCATTCGCTCCACAAGCACGCATACCGTCGGAGAATCCCATCGTCCTGCCGCAGCCTTGTGAATCTTCTCGCTGATATTTGTGGCGTACATCCGAAGGATGTTGCGAAAGAGGAGGGGCAGTAAGGTGGACGTGGCGTGAGATGGGGAGCGGAAGGCAAGCGGGACGCATGATCCCACCCTGAAGCATGCGGTGCCGAGGTATCATTGTCGTGTTGTCACAAGCCGCGCATGCGTACTTCGCGAGATTCGGTTCGACGACCCTTTTTCTCCATACGGTGCGCCAGCCGGTAAAGCCGTCGAGAAACGATGCATTCTATTCAACGCAATATAGGAATATCAGTAGTATACGATTCTACATGATCTACTGAGCCACTGGTTCATATTTGATCAAAGATCACGACTGTTACTGGAAATCCTCGTACAAGACAACCTACACCTAGCAAACGAACGCTCATACATGCAGTGAAAGACTAGTACAGCAACGGAACAGTGACCATGACGTATGATACAAGCCTTAACCAGAGGGTGGAGAAACGTACACATGAACCCAAAATATAAAAACAATAATAATACTTTAAACAAGGTGTGGTCGTCAGAGGCCCGTCACTCTCCTAACGCGACTCGGAGCTCAGGTCTAGGCTCTGCAGGCTACTAGTGGAGAAGTTTGAATCGCCTGGGCCATGGCTGTGCGTCCATTGTGTTTCGTGCAGGTCGCCAGTGTGGTTAATGGGATCGCAGCTGGAAAGATCGTATGCCAGCTTGTCGAACCTACGTGAAAGCGGCGGGGAGTTGATGTCCTTGGCCGCTTACGTATAGCAGTGTAGCAAAGACCCCGAAGAAAAAGCTCGAAAGGATGCAGGAGCCAGTCTCAACGTTGGAAGATTCGGACAGCGGTGTCGCGCCGGTAGGGGAGATGGGTGACGTCTGTGTGGCATCCTCGATCTTGAGTGAGGCAATCGCTGTCTCGAGATCGGTGTCGTCGACGGACGATGATCTTGACCTCGACGTGGAAGAGCCAGGGCGGGAGTGGACGTAGACGTACTCCTCCGTCAACAGCTGAAGCTCGCTGACGACACCCTCAAGACGCATCACCTCGCCGAGGGCGTGCACGCGTTGTGCATCGCGGACTTCTTCACCAATGACGTGTACCGTCGCCTGGATAAGATCCCAGATCTCCGGGTGTTCGCGGACCCACCACTGGCCCGGCCAACGGGCGATGATGTAGGCGAGCTCTGCAACGAGGTCGACCGCATTGTGGAAATCCTTAAGCGCGTGCTTCTGGAACCACGGGCGAAGGAATCCCATGGCGAGATGGACAGCACCCGCGGTCGTATCTCTTAAACGCACTTCCGTAGGCGAGCGAAGGAATTGCTCGGACATCTGCTGACAGAATTGCTGGAAGTTGGCACGAGGAGCAGATACGTCCCACGTCAACGAATTGAAGTGCTTCTCGTCGGTGGCAGGGTCGGATGAGAGGAAGTATGAGGGGAGCTTGGGGAGAAGAGAAAGAATGGGGATGGACGCGAGCACAGCCGTGCCCGGAATATAGCCAAAGATAAGGGCGTCTTGCGCTTCCGTGGCGAATCGGTACCATTTCCAATGGTCCGGATGCCTCCTACATGTATGGCTTCAGTAATTGAGAAAGAGACAAGTTTTGACATAGTAGGCGTACTCCTGTGGTGAACCCTGTCGTAGGACTTCCAAAGCCGTAACGGCTCTGTCTGTGAGCGCTCGAGCGTCGATGATGGCGATCTCGATATCATGGTTCGGCTGGGAATTGTATCTTCTTGTGGCCTCCCATATCGCCCAGGCGAAGCTGAAGGAGGTGGTAACGTAGGGCGATGTCGACTTCTTCCCGCCGTCCATATGATTCACGACATCTGAATACGTGGCCAAAGGCCCGGAAGGTGGTGGTTCCATCTCTTCATCATCGGGAAAGTGGGTGTGGTTTTTAAACTTTTGTCCGATGAAAAAGGGCTGGGAGCTATCGAAGAACGGGGGAAGAGGTTTTGGAGTGTAGACGCGGAAGAGGAATGGGTTATGGCGGACAAGAGAATCAAAGGTCAGATTCGGACCGAATCCATACTGAGGAAGAGCATGGAAGCCAAGCTGGAAGCTGGTTGAATCCTTAGGAGCGTCCATGGATTGTGCGGAAATGGTTGGTGTCGGAAGGGAGGCGATCGTTGTCGGTGGACACGAGCCCTTTTTCAGCTCGTACGAGCCGCCTCATGTTATCCAGCACGATCTCCGGAAAACCAGCGCTCTAGGTAAAGGGCGTCAGGAGGACGGTGTTATCGAGAGCAGGCTCTACACGTGTGGCAAACGAGGCCAGTCTGGGACTATAGCCCCAGGCCCACCACTCTCCCCTCGTGCCTTCCGCGTTCCGCACAGGGTTTTCATTTCCATCGATGGCTCCGGGAGTATGAACACACCCTAGAGCTCTGGTATAGCTTGGCACGGGAGAAAATACGCTCTGCTGTCAAACCCCGGGATCACGCAAAAGGCAAGTGAAAGTGAAAGCTAGAGTGGCGGGTGCGCGCCGCCGGTTGACTAGTACAGTACTATGGAGTGCCGCGAAGTTCGAAGTTCGAACTGCCCAGTTCGCACGCTCATTTTCATTCGCGCCTCTACCACGCCGAAGCCGTCTTCGAACGTGCAGATTATCAAACAGATCGCCCCTTCGTTCCGGTCGCATGCCCTTCATCCAACTCGTCAAGTGACCGAAATATGAAGGCCGTCAATCTAGATGCCACGCTCCGGGCATGCCCCGTGCTATCTCGTCTATGACTACGATACCGGCTTCGGCACAGCTCGAATTTGCTGATGGCCTGCGACCTTTCCTCAGCGATTGTACATCACGCAGCCTCGGCATGACAGTGCTGTATTCCCATCCTACATTCGACCCCGGATTGTCGGGTGTCGTAATCTCCATACAGATGCAGGGCAGTCTTCAGTGCCTGCCCCAGCACGAGCTCTTTCTGGTAGGTGAGGGGCGCACGCGCGCTGCGGGGATTTAGTAACCTTTCGTTGAGAAACACGTTTTTGCAGATATGACGGCAATGCTCTTGGCGTCCAGCGAAGGCGCAACGTCGCAACGGCACGGCAAGCAGCGCGTTCTGGTTGCACCGTTGCTGCCGAGCCTCCGTGTTGTGTGGAAACCGTATCGAGAGCTAAGGTCGCCCACGCCAAGCGACGCGCGAAGCAGCCGCGAGAGTTATGACTAGTCTTGGCCACCACCCACCCCTCCAAGGTCCCGCGAACGAGTTCAGTTAGGCCGCTAGGCTCAGCCATAAAATCGGCGAAAGCTGACCTCAGTGCTCAACACCGCAGCTTGGTGACCCAGGCGAGTATGTAATCACGCTATGAATCTCCGAGCACCTTCACGTCAGCAGGCGTATTTGGTTGCGAGACACGCAAAGCGTTTCAAATGACAGGAATGCTAGCAGGATAAGCGTGAGTTGGAAGCGCAGTGAGTCTTGGCACTTCTAGCCAAGCTCTGCTTGTCTGCACCCACGCTACACATAATGCCACCGAGCCAGTCTTACGCTACGGCATCCATAGGTTTATGTCCGCAGTATAAGAACTCGACGTCCTGCCCTGCAATCTGCACTGAGCTGGCCCCAGTCCCCCCGTTCGTCTCCGCCTACCCCGCTCCTGCCATCGTCGAACATGCACCGTGGCCCCGCCCTGGCGTCGCGCGCGATCAAGCGCCGCTCGCTTTCGACGACGTCTACCAAGGAGTTCGCCTCGGTCCTTTCCGTGGACGGTGCGCACGGCGATGGCTTTGACGTTTTCGATGTGTCCGAGCGTCAGGATGGCGACCCGCTCCCGCTCATCGGCTTCTCCACTTCGCGGCGTTTTTCAACTGCTCCGCGTCCTGCTCCGCGTGCGATGCCCGCGCCGGTGCTGTATGACGGTCCCTCGAAGGGTGTACCCGCGCGCCCGATGAGTACCGCGACTCGCCACCCAACCTCGCTCGGGCCCGTGATGACATTCGATGGGCCGTCACGCTTGCGATCGATTGCGGCGCGCGGTGCTACACCAGCAAGTGTACCGCTTTGTACTGCCGCTGCTGCGCGTGCTCGCTGACCCGCTTTCGCGCTAGTCGTCGACACCTCGCACAGCACCATCGCAGACGTTGCTTCCGGACTGGGCTAAAGCCCAGCTTGCGCGTCTTGGCGAGGACGGCCACTTGAATCCCGAGGACTGATGTTCGTTCGCACGGTCGCACCGCGAACGTAGAGGGACCTGCCGGTGAGTAAGATGAAGGGTAATATGAGAGCCCATCGGGCTAATGGGGTCCACGGGCATAGGCAGGCGATCAAACTGACGGACGGACTAGACATCTTTTAGAGGCTATCCCCGACTCAGTCGCTCACTGCATTAATCACATTGTACTTCTATTGCATTCGCCAAATTAGCCGTTCGTTGAATAATTCGTAAAAGTCCGAGCAAGATTAACAGTACCCCATGTGAACGCACACCCTGCGATTGCCAATACACTCAACTAGTCGGTCATCACAAGCCCACATAGTCAACAAGTCCATAAGATAGATACATACAGCTTACTCGATACCAAGAAGTCCTATCTGACAGCATCTATCGCTGATACTGACCGTACGCGCCGGATTGCTGTTGCCTCGGCGGTAGTGGATATTGTGACTGCTGTGGTGGCGGAGCAGGATACGTGTGCTGTGATTCCAGCGGCGGCGTTCCATACACACCGTGTTGTTGGTAGTTTACAGGAGGTGGGGGCGGGGGGAAAGATGATGACGTCGCGCTTGTCTGAGCGAATGCCGGGTATTGATACTGATGCTGCTGGGACAGTTGCGCAGGTGGATAGCTCCCCTGACGTATGGGCTGGGGAGCTTGGGAGTAGCTTTCCTGTCGCTGCGATGGAGGTTGTGGTGGGGTCGGGAATGCGCCTCGGTTCGGCAATTGTGAAGGCGGCGCAGTACGGGATGCGAATGACATTGAGCCCAGTGCGGCGTACGGGTCATGGGCTGGCGGGGATGTAGACGTCGGATACACTGGCTGGTACAAATGATTCGAAGGCGCTCCGTAAGGCGTGGAACCAGGCGGAGCGGAGGGGGACGTGGGTGCCCCATAAGGGGGCTGACCTGGGGGAGTCTGTGCACCGTAAGGCGTCTGAGGCGGCGGGGGAGGGTAAGAGGATTGCACAGGACGTGACGGGGGAGGGGGGATCGAGGGGTGCGGAGGTGCTGGCGCCGGCGGCTGGTATTGCTGGGAAGGCGGGGGACTCGGGTAGGCCAATGGCGACACGCCAACAGAGGATCGCCACTGCGGAGCGACAGGCGGCGGCGAGGGTTTGGAGTCCAGACCCATGGCGGCAAATGAGCGTTCCAAGCCACTGGATGGCGGGGGTGGTGGACGCGGCGGAGGCGAAGACGGAGTGGTGGACAACCGCTGCTTCGCTTCGGCCTGCCTGATCATGGATTGACGCTCGTTCGTCCTTGACGAGACAAATGCTTTCACGTTATTCCGCAAAGTCTCGACGAGCGAGCTCAGTTCCGAGTAAAACTGAAGGCCCTTCCTGAGCATAGATGAGTACATCAAGCCGCAAATTCTCAAGAAGACGTACGCCAATCCGTCACGCGCCTCCATATAACCATCGCGCGCGCGACTGAACCGGCGGACGGTGTCCTTCTTCCTTCGCTCACGTTCTTCCCACTTTCGCGCACCCTCGCCGCGTCCTGCTAAATCTTTGAGGCTTTTCCACGACTGGCTAATCTCCTGTAGCGTAGCAGATTGCTGATGAATAGTCTGCGTGAGACGTTGCTGGTAGGGGCGGAATTTCTCCAGCTCCGATGCGAAGATCGTCGGTTCGACATTCGGGTTCCGCCGGTTGAGGAGAAGGAGGTGTGACACATCGTCATTCTGGATCTGCGCTCTGCGTGAGCATGTACCAAAAGCGGTGTCTGACTCCTGATCGCACCTTCTCCTTGAGGTCCTTCAATGTTTGATTCCGTTCGCGCTCAATCTTTGTCAGACGCTTGAGACGCTCTTCAATCTGCTCAACGAAATCTGAAATCTTTGCCCTTTCGACATCGTCCTTCTCCATATCGAGGTCGAGCAGGCTTTCGCGACGGTTGTGTCCTGACACAGCAGTCTCCCGGAAGAGCTGTTCAATATCGGCAGAGACAAGGACCTTGATATCTTGCGAGACCGCGTCCCATAGCGCGCGGACTTGCTCATCCGACGCCACAGCCGCATCGAGTGCTTCGAGATGACTCTTCAAATCCCCCCGTAACCCCTTCGTGAGCCCCGATGACGGCTCCTGCGAAAAAAAATGGTCATACTTGACGCGCGCGGCTTCGCAATCCCGGCTTTCGAGTTCGAGCTCGTGGGCAACGGCGTCAAGATCTGCGCGCACGCCCTCGCGGACCTTTGCTAGCCGGTCCAGGAGCAGGTTGACGCCCTCGCGCTGCTCAATAAGTGATATATCCTCTCGCCAGCGTCGGACTTCGAGAGGAACCTCGTCTTCGCCAGCGATACCACCCTCCACCATCGCGCGGAAACGCGGTAACGCAGTCTTGACGCCGATAGCATCCAGTGCACTTCGTGCCTCACCGTCTGCGCTCTCTACCCGTTCCACCTCTGCGCGCACGAGCTTCGCCTTTTCCTCCGAGTAAACCGATGCAGATTCGTGCACGCTAAGCGGGATAAGACGCTGGAAGAGGTCCGGGCCGATGACGCGCTGCACATCAGCATGCCCATACACTTCTTGTATTGGGATGGGAGTTGCCACAGCAGTTTTGTCTACCACCGGGAGGGTCTCCGCCATCGGCAGCACAGCGTTGTAAATGAGGTCGTTGTCCTTCTGCCCCTCCGTGCGACGATCAGTACAGACTGCAAGATGCGCCTTGGTAAGGTCTGCGATGGACTGGCCGGCATCAGGGGGAAGGTTGGGCGACATTTGCGGGAGGAACATCGAACCGAAGCCGGACGCGATTTTGTGGGCTTCTTTCGCATAGGTCTCTGCAAGTTGGAAACGGACGAGCGCGTCACCGTATTTACCAGCGATATGGTCCGCTTGGCCACGGTAGTACTGCATACTGGACATGAAATACTTTGCCTTCGTCTGCGATTATATCGAGTTAGATGGTCGTTAGATATACTGCAAAGCATAACGGCTAGTCGAAACGAACGGCCGCAGCGAGCGAATTCATGCGCAGCACGGGAGAAAACATATGCCGGGCAGAATGTATCATCGATGTAATGGTTGGATCAAGGCTATCAGGGTCACGAGGTGTAACCTCAGACGCAGCTATGCAATCCCATACGAAGAAGGGCCACCTCAAGTCCACGGCCGGACATATACCTGGCTCACAGAGCCCGACATATAGCCGTGTGACAGGCTGGCGCGCAGGCCGCACTCCTGTGAAAGCAACTGCAAACGTAGCAGAAGGGATGCGCACCTGGATGATCGTGACCCAGTTCCTATCAAAGATTCCCTTACCCATGAACTCCTTTACCTCTTCGCTAAGACTGGTATACATTGACGATGCCTGTGACGCGACCTTAGATATGAGGGCATGACCCTTCTTCTCGTCCTTGCACTTCTCAAAGAAAACCTCAGTCGCCTGAGCGAGTATGATGCCGACGAGAAACTTGATGACATCGCGGCTGAGGTCTGTCGACGGCGCGTGCAGAAAATTCTCGTTGATGTATGTGAGCATGCCCGCGCTACAGCGGAAGTAGTAGAAGGCGCGCTTAATGCCCTCGGGGTCGGATCTGCTCTGGGATGCAGCGATCGCAGAGTGGGTAGCAGCGATGTTGAAGATGACGGACGCCTTTTCGTATGCAAGCGATGTCTGAACAATCGTCTTGGCCGTAAATGCGTCCTTCCAGGGGAAATTTACGCGAATTTCAGGGAAACGTAGTTCGAGTAGTTCGAGCTGGCCAAAGTATTTGTATAGCAAGTCGCGCGCTAGAGAGTGAGAGACGCGTTATAACCGTACACATGGATTAATGTACAACTCGCGCACCTGTGAGGTCGCTCCCCGCCCCTCGCACTGCATCTTGCCTACATCTTTGGAGTGACGCATACTCGGACGTGTAATTGTCCGGATTCTCTCCATACGAATGTGCAATCGCGCTCCTGATGGGATTTGTCCAGTCGACCTCATCGGTGCCCTTCTTCGGGATAGATATCATAGGTGATTGGAACGCCATGTCAAAAGCATCAAGTCAGAAAGCGAGGAGTAGAGCGTGGACGTCGGATCCAAGGACATTGACTTCGTGGGGAGCAACCTCGGCCGCAGTCTTTCCTTCACGTGATATATCCTTACACGTAGTGTTTCGCTCGGACACATCAACGAGCGTTTTGTTGCGCGTACCCATTACAGGAATCTACCTTCCCCCTTAGGTGGCGAATTCGGAACAAGCAATTACCCATGATGGTCCTACGTAATCGATAGTCGGTGCGCGTGCACGGTCCTGTCCCGACAAAAGCCCTGCAGATAAGTAGTAGCGAGGTAGTATTGTGTTGATATTACAATGTGCGAGGCATGAAGTATAAGGTGTATATCAGCAGAAAAAGAGACGAATAAAAGTTATTGCATAGGAGGCCTCAGAAACGTGCGCTAAGAAGACGTGAGGAACCTGGGCGTTTTGCATTGTACCATCCCTTTCCGCGTTTACAGAAATCACACAGTGCTCATAGCCTGCGAACCGACCTCGAACTCTGTGCGTACCGATCCGTCAAGATCGACCGTCCAAGCGAATCGATCACTGGCCTGCATTGTGTTGCCATCCGGTGACAGCAAAGTCGCGTTGGGCTCAATGAGGACCAGAATTTGGCGTAACGACGGCACAGCCACGGCGAAGGCCTGAACGATCTCGTGCGCAACCATTCCACGGAAAGGAATAATGCGTTCGTTATATGCTTCTTGGTCCGATGTAGACCACTCGCAGCAGAAAACCCGCAGGAATAGGTGTTCGAGTTTTGTCTGCTGACGAACGAGCTCGTACAATCCATCCTGTGAATGAGAGTAAGTCAGCAACAGTACCAAGAACAGATTAGGAACTCTCACGAGTATGGCGCCCGAGGATGTATCAGGTGTACATGCGGCCATGTTGATGGACAGTCGGAGATGGATAAGACGCTCGGAGGGCGGGATCATGGCAGGGAGGGAGTGAACGACACGGAGTAGAAAATCGAGGTGAAGGACGCGGGGACGTGCGGAGACGAGGACGATACTGAGTCGGTGTACGTCGCTCTCAAGACAATCGACCAGCTGGATGGACATCCGGTACACATCTGAAGTGATGGCAGCTACATAGAGAGCGCGGAGGACGCCAGACAGATCGTCGAGACGGCGCCATCGAGCGATCTTCTGGGCATGCTGGTTCGCAGCACGTGCGTCCTCGATCTCATTCGTGTGCAGGTGCGCATACGCGACGTAAAGTTCATCGAGATTAGGAAATGCGGCGACGAGTGGTCCGACGTGGCGGAAGTACGCGCCGTTCAGGGACAGACGACGCATTTTGGGGAAGACGGCGGATGATCGGATACTGGTGAGGGTGACAAGAGCGGATAGACACAACTCTTCCAGGCTTGACGAGAATCGCGTTACCATGGGCATGGCTTCCCATGGGTCACCGAGATCGTCGAGAACATGGATGTCAAGCTTCTCCACGGGTGCTTGGAGGTCAGAGAGGAGACTAGGGGCATTGTCTCTTGAAACGTGAATATGGAGTTCTCGTAGATGCTGAAGGGCGGTAATCCTAGCGACGACATCGTTGTCGTCACCGAGGGAAGAGATGCACCCACCAAGGCGCAGCTTTTCGAGGCGTAGGCTATGGGTGAGAATGTCTATCAAGAGAGCCTTGACGGTGTTGAAAAAAGCCGTGGTCTCGCAGAAGTTAAGAGAGAAGTTGCGGAGGAGATACAGACGAGTGCGCCGGTCACGATTCAAAAAAGCTGAGAAGGATCGTATGGAAGCATCACAACGGAGAATGATGTCGAATTGGAGGAGGGAACGAACGCCAGACGCATAAAGATCAGAACAGGTGAGCATAGATGTAACAAGCGTCGGACGATCGAGGAAGGATTGAATGCAGGACAGTGTGTCAAGGTTCATGATCACGGCGCGCCTGGGGCATCTATACGACAAGCGTCGGTGAAGGTGGATCAAGTCAAATGCACGGGCGACGTACCGACGAGGGAATGCTGCTTTCACGGCGGGATATACGGAACATGCATCGGAAGCAAAGACTGTCGGGACGATAGAGACCTCCGCCGCCTCAATTGCCATATGTCAGCGGTCGCACGACACAATTGAGACTGGTACTGTATGAACTACGTGAGCACGGTCGGTGGAAGACTGGACTATAACGGACGCACTTGTGGAAAGTGGATTGGGGAGTGTCTGAACAGAGGTTCACGGGAGTAAGAGACGGATGCTTGGAGACGGTGTGTGGGCGGTGACCGATGAGGAAGAATGAGATTGGGGAGGGAGCGGGGAATGGACGTATTTAAGCCAGGATATGACGACTTTTCATCTACATCACTCAGGGCCCCCTCAGGCTGCGCGTGCTGCGTTACATCCCTCGGTTGAGCCAAAGAGGAGAAACAGGTGACGGCCGATCGCAAGGTCCCTGCAAGGCTCTCGCTCACCGTCTCCGATCGAGTCTCTTTCCCGCGGCATCTGCCGTGCAGGGCTGCCTCAGCCCTTCACCACCACCCCTTCGAGATCCATTGCCACCCCTCCGCGCCTAGCTTAGCACTCACTCGCCATTGTCCCGGTCCGGCCATTTTCTAGACTGAGGAATGTAAGTAACTGTCTTCACCCTCGAGCTTTGTTCTCATGAACAGGAGCATCATATCACGCGCTCAGGCTGCTGAACCCTGAACAAACGCCGTTCCCTGACTCTACCATAGATGTTCCTCGACGTATCGGTTCGGCCGTACAGGTACATGCGCCAGGTCGTGTCATTCTTCCCTCGAACTTCGAAGGAATCCGAGGTATAATATGTAGACTATCATGATAGATTTTAGGGCGAAGCCCTCTTGGCTTTCACGATCCCCAGGATATCTTGCCTTTGTGCCATTATCCGAACATTGCTTTCGATCTGCTTGGTAGCTGGGTACAAAGGCTCACTATGGAAGCCCTTTTTGACCCTTGGATATTGACGAAGAGGACCGCTTGATTCGATGATCTGATCAGAACGCGGGTTAAACTTGAATCCATTCTGCGTGCCGCAACTTGAAGGCGATTGTAGTCCTAGTACGCACTGTTGATCTTTTTAGTCAGTCTACCGTATCGGAGTGTCCACTCTCAACAGTCGTACTGCACAACGACAGTCGTGTCTCAAAGCTCGCCGCGGTTTCTGTGGTCATACTGTAACCAGTCCTGTCGCCAACACCCGCGAGACGTTTACACGCCCGGGAAGATGTGGACACTGTACACACCAGCATAAATCCACAGCCACACATCGATGACTGCGCTACTGCGTCCGCGCCATATCTGTTATATTGCTACGGCCCCTGGCCACTGGCACAATTCGAGGGCCTGTTCATCCAAGCTACTCAACCAGCGGCGTATCTAGGGTAGTTGTGCCGAACCCACCCACCCACATGTGACTTTAGTGGTCAAAAGTCTGAGGTAAATCGCATCGTCAAAACTCACTGTGGAACTAAGCTTTCCATGACAGAACCTTCCGTTAATGGTCTTACGTGGGTCTCATACGGGAGACAAATCCCTGGACCGGTCCCTCAGGTGAAATTGTGTTCTGGTCGCGGGAGTAGAGCTCCGTGGGTTGTGCTCAGTAAGGCGGCTCGCCTAGAACAAGAGCCGCTCAATAGAAAAAGCGACAGTGTGTCTCATGAACGTCATGGTAGAAGATGTGAAGCGGGCACCCGTAACGGCCGCCGTTGCAGGGCCCAAGCTTGGCTGTAGAGAAATCATCGGCTCAAGTTCGCGGAAGATAAGCATAGGGTGAAGCCGCATGAAGTTATCCGAGTGGTGTGTCCCGGATACTTGGCTCGTGCTCTTTCGGAGACCGTCCATCATCGATTCCCCTGTAAGCTGTCAACAGCCCACCTATGTACAAGAAAGCCAGCACGAATAAAGATAGAGCTGAGAGCAGGCCCTCGTCCTGGAGAACAGCAAAAAGTGGCCCCCAAGAGCTGAGCCCACAGTTGCGAACGTGGCAACCGACGACTCCGCACAGCGTCCGAGTCCGAGTCGCCGCTCATTAGCTTGCATCTACTTCGTCGCCGCTACCACTGCGGCCACCACTGCGGCCACAAAAAAAGTATTTTTCATTGATAAAGGTGACCCATGATGGTCTCGACAAGAGCGTTGAATGATTCAAATACCACGACCGGCGAGCGGCACCTGGTTGGATGCGACTCGGAGGTCAGGAGCCTGAGTGTCGATTCTGGCTGGCATCCTTTGGATAGCGTAGGAAGTCCATCCGATCCTGGCGTACTAGATTTCTTTAAGGCAACGAGGAGCAGTTCCGATGAAGTTCTGAGACCGTGGGATTGCGAATCGTCGAACTCTGGTGAGCCATCCGACATCGTACCAAACCCGTAGACTTGGTTATTGGGGAGAACGACAGCGCCACCCGTTGCGCCAACTCCCCGTAACCCCTTCCTGCTACTCCGGCGCATGAAGCCGAAGTCTGGACTATCGGCTGCCCGCCGGCCCTGCAGGGCTCCACCGGAACGCAGGGCTGCATCGATCCCAGCGACCCTGGAAGGGTGGGACTTCTTCGTTCTCATGCGCTCCAAGACTTCAGCGTTAATGTACGACGGCGCTGCGCGGATCTACATCCCAGCGGGTCCTAGTGAGTTCCCTTCGACGACCCCTTCGACGTATCCGATGGCGATCGGTACAATGCCTATATTAATGCCCCTTTCGCAAGTAAGGGCGAATCCAAACTCGAAAAACTAGCTCATCACCGGGTCCGGCAGGACCAGCACGCGCGCCTGCAGGGCCGAACTGTTCATATCTCTCCTACGGAGACCGTGACGCGCGCGGTCATGGAACACAACGACGCAAGCAAGGGCGCAAAACACTCAGACCTGCTCAATTGTCTGAACTGCAACGAAAGCAGTAGCCTCGCTGCTTTATTTGCTCGCGCAACCATTCAGTATTCTTGAACACGGACGTCCGCAGCTTGTTGTACGACCCAGACGCCATCTGATCTGTTCTATACCGACGGGTAAAAATCACATTTGCTCTCCTCAAACAGCGAGCAACGTTGTGTCTAAGTATGTCCGCGTCCAAGCACCGTCCGGCTCTATGACATGCGTGTGGCGCACTTGCCATCGCGATACAGTCCCTTCTGATTCCGGATTGGTATACGTGATTCATTGACAGGCGTCGACGACACTCCACTCCGTGAGCGTGGCTAAGCTCTCCCAAAAGCCTGAGTTAACATAAAATCTATATCATCGGTCGCTTATGAGCATTTCATTCGTCCCTGCAACATCTGTTTCGAAGTCCTCCCTCGTGCAGTCAAATTCATGGTTCGGAATATATGAAGAAGGTACTAAGTCTCGGGTGATATTCCGCTCATGTTTTGTTAGACTAATAGCTCCATTTCCACTGCAGTGGCGACATTTACCTTACAGTTTACGTCATAATACCTGCGAACATGGGTGGGCCTTGAAATATATGTCTACAATCAATAATGAGCTGTGGCTGTAAAAATCCCAAGCCTCATCTGGTGAGCATCGTGGTTCGCGAACAAGCTCGTGACGGCGTCTTTTTGCCGTTTCAGTGCCCGATGGCAGTCGACGCGCCACGTTGCTATAGTATGAGCCATAGACGAGTGTTACATTGGCATCTGCCAGCGCCTTCGCGTTAGTCTGAGGCATCGTCACGACAGCAAGACATGTCCTACGTCCCAGTAGAAGCAGATGAGGTAAAGCCCATACGGACAGCCTCCGCAAATCGAATGCGAAACTGAGAATGTACCATAGAGAATCGAGGAAGGACAGCCAGAGTTGGAGTTCAAGAGTACAGTTGAATCTTCCAGAGTATCTCCGCCATGGTCTTCACAATCTCTCGGCAGATTTTGAAGACGTCCCACAAGTCTCCCGAAATGAAGCAGCGTCGGGTCAGGGAAGAGAGGGAAGAGGTGCGTTGCATGCGAGTCCTACACTCCCCGTTCCTTAGCCCTCTGCACGGTACAGGCTTCATTTCCGACCACCGGGGTCCCGCGTCTCCTTGGTCGCTAGAATATTACCAGGAGTTCTTCGACGTTGATACGAAGACGGTGCGTTGAATGAGCTTTCTTGATTCCAACTCAGCCAGCCAGCGTACAGGTCGTGTTCCGCTGCATTAGCACGCTCAATCCATTCTCGCCAACGTACACATCCGCACACCTGAATCCCGGGCCCGATCTCTACGGACCTTTCTGGTCACTTACAACGCTCATTTTTACACTCTTCGTCACGTCTTCTCTCGCGTCGTCCATTGCGTCTTACCTGTCCGACTCGCCGATCACTTACGACTTTACGCTTCTGAGCGTGGCGGTCGGCATCGTTTACTCCTATGGCCTTGCAGTTCCCACTTTTTTGTGGGCGCTCTTGAGATACTGGGGTGTTATTGGGGCGGCAGGCGAGGGATGGGGTCTGATCGAGGCACTCAGCGTGTGGGGATACGCCATGTTCGTGTGGATTCCTGTATCGGTGCGTAACTATATCCCCGGTTTGTATTGGACAATTTATGGAAAGCTGTAGATTCTATGCGTGATCCCAATCGCCATCATGCGATGGACACTGGTGGGCGTTGCATTTGGCCTTTCGGGCTACTTCCTTGTTGCAAATGTTTACCCCATCTTGGCATCGGTATGAGTTCATAAACCCCACGGATGGATGTATGTTCACCGATGTTCACTGACTGCACAGGCCGACCACAAGGCGGCTCGCCTACTCATCGTCGTCGTTGCGATCTTGCACGCTACACTCGCACTGATCTTTAAAATCATGTTCTTCAGGCTAGTCCGCCTCGATCTCCTGATTGTATGTGGCGCTCATCCTGCACCCCTACCACAGCTACTATGTCATCAAAGAAATCGGCCCGAAGGACCCTACGGGAGAAGCACCCGCGCACAGATCTTTTATGAGTAGACTATGATGTACATTCGTTATGCCTGCAAGATAGTGCACGATCTAGTTTGTCCTGCTTGGTTGTGATGTCTTCTAGTACGTTTGCTCGACGCTTTCTACCACGAATTCTGCACGTGGCCGAAAAGCCCAATCAACATCTGGGACGGAAAGCGGTACGCGATTTCCGTCCTCATCTAGATAAGAAATCAGCGAAGCGACAAACGAAGCATCGCCAGATCACACCTTCTCTGGGCACGAAAGCGTAGTCGAGCATATATAGCGTCGATGAGCTGAGTTTGGGCACCATACATACTCTACCTGCCCAGTCGTCCCATGCAATGGCGACGAGTCCGCGTGCAAAAGTCTCTTGTACGTCTTTACATCCACTCAGCAGCGGTGCAATAGCATCTTTCGTGGTGCGTGGTGGTGCGACGTCCTTCATCCACTCGTGCTCGCGCGCCGCCACTTCCGTTCGTCGTACATCGTCTGGCCAGCGCGGGCCCTTCGGCACGGGATCGTGCATGTCTGCAAAGGTGTGCAGGTTCCGTAGACGTGGCGTTAAAGTGCGATCGTTCATGTCTGTACCATACAAGAGCGCGTGGGAGCAGCCGGGTATAATACGAAGGCGCTGGTTTGGTGTAGGAGGCCGGGGCGCGCCTGGGCTCGCCGCCGCGGCGACGAAATTATGGGTGAAAGCATTCGGCGTAATCCAGCTGCTAAGGTTTGGCAGAACGTGGTATCGGAAGGTCGTGCCCTCGAGAAGGTGGCGTGCACGCGGGACGCGATTGCGCACTATGGCATTCTCTGCCTCCGACTCCGACTCGCTCGCACTGTCGAGTTCGTCCTCGAGTTCCGCCGCGAATGCGTCAATGTCAAGGCTGTCGGAGAAGGTTCGAGCAAGGTCTTGACGGACGCGCTGCGGCCAGAGGCGAAAAAATGTCGCGCTCCAAGGCCCTTCGCTAAGTGCGTAGATATAGATAGGCGTGGGTTCGGTGAAGGGATAAATCTTGGTGGCGAGAGACTTGTCGTTCGGAAGAGACAAGCTGTGGTGGGATATTTGGATGTCGCTATACTCACGTGCCCGATCAGAGTCCTCGTCTTGCCCATGCAGTCGGCTCTGACGGGGTTGCGCATCTATGATATGGACGCCTGGAGGGGGGATGGTGAAGAGTTGTAGCACAAGCCTTTTCCCCGACCGAACTATGAGCACCTCTCCCTGCGGGGGAAGGATCCGTATCGCACGAATGTGATACTATTTATGACGTTAACGACCATCTACCTCCGAAGATATATTAACTGACCTCCCCGGGTTCATTCAAGAGCGGACCGCAAATGAAAGAGCACGTAACCCTGGTTGATAGGTTCTTGAAGGTCACATGATTGCCTTGAACTACGGCGATGCAAGGGTCCACCTTAGGGTAACCACCGTCACTCGAATCCCAATCAACGAGCACATCCAGGTCCATAAACTCGAAGGCCCTCCTGGAGCGTATAACCGAGGTGACCTCGAAGACTGTCGGCTGTTCTGCCACTGCCTGGCTGTATTCTTCAGTCCCCGGAGGATACCGTGGATCGTCGACAAGGCTGAGTGCTTCAAGAGGGCAGTTCAAAGTCACATGTTCATAGCGAACTTTAACAGGATACTCGAAGCCTGGGTCATCACTGAAATCAGAGACATCGACGCTGTGGTCTGTCAGTCGCGACGTCATGCGAATGAGCCATCACTTACTCTGTGTCACGATCTTTTTGATGCAAGGGCTCCCGTCGCACATAGCTGATCATGATTTGCTGCTGCCCTTTGTATTCTACGTATTTTGCGTGGATGGAATAAGGCTTCTGCGCTCCCGTGAGGAAGCTGCCGACTGGGTAAGCTTTCTTAACACGATGATCCAGCACGAGTAGCTGTAGAGCATATGTCCCGTTGCCGCGCTTGACAGCTGCAGCCATATAGTGACCCCCGGGCAGCATCTTGATGGAGATAATATCGGTGAAAACAGGTATCTTCCAACCTAGCCATGGTCGTGGGTGCTGGCTCTTCCAGTTGGCGTCAACGGAGAGCGCACGGCAGACCAATTTCTCCGTGTCGAAGCTACTTATTCTATCGAACGTATAGCGAAGGGTCTGAGGTACGGGAGGGATAGGAAGGGATAGCTCGCGCAGGACACGCTTCCAGATTGAAGCGTTGTGCGTTATTCGGTAAAGAAGTTTGTTGACCTATGAAATAATCAAAGCAGCAGCATGGGGTCTTATGAAAGGGCTCACCCTTCTGAGACGAAGCACGTCACGCACGGAGAGCTGGGGGAGAAGGCTGTCGATGAAAATATCGTGGTTCAGTCCGCAGAGGCCCCTGGGCCCGAAGACGGACATGGCGATCACGGAGAGAGATGAGGGAGCTCGCATGTGAGCTTAAATATTCGTGCCTTGTAGTCTCCATTCTTAGCTGCTTGCGACTGGGACTTGTTCCGAAGGAGACCGAAACTTGCTGTGTCATGACCGTAATCGCCAAAAGCAGTACAAGGTTGAGTTGAAGAAGCCAAGATAAGTTGGCCGGAAGATGAGCTTTGTCATGCGGAAAAGACATTTCAAATAATAGGACGAAGACCTTGAGTACCATCTCAGCCTTGCGGAAAGACTGGATGGTGAGCAGCTCGAGCCTTGAAAGCGGTCGACGCCAACTCGGGTCGCTTACTCGTCTACCTCGCGCTACCACGTTTACCACGTGCGCCATGACCACGGGTCCGGGTCGTGCTGCATGCTCTGGCTCGGCTCAGACTCATCGACACCCATCATGGCCTCTCAAAGCCAGGGTGAGCTGACACCTACGAACCCTGCCCCCATAGTGCAGCTGCTACCTCCCATTCGCTACGTTTTCTCTGCCTGTGCCTCGCTCACCCGCACGCTCTGGAGCTACACGACCGCTACTGTCGGTTTCTCGCTTGCGCCCATCAGTCTGTTTATCCTCCCGCTCCTCGGCTTTGTCTTCGCGCCACTCATCGTATCATTCTCCTTGCTGTTTGAAACGTTTCTGATTCCCTATCAACTTACCATCTACGTTGCCCAAACGATGTATCCCTTCTATGTGATCGTCGGGACGGCCATTATCTGCGGTGCTATTGTTGGTCTCTTTGCGCGGCAAAGCATCTCTTTAGTGGGTGAAGCAATACTTGGCAGAAAGAGCGAGCATGAACGTGTCGTAACCCGCACGAAAATTCAAACTATTCCATCTACCCGCAGTTCCAATAAGGGAAAGAAGCGAACCAGTGTAAAATTCGAAGCGATGAAATGACAGTGAGTACCCATTCGTATCCGGGAAACATGCGTCAGACGAACAACTCATATCAAAGCTCAGAAGTTACGATATCTTAAACTCCTGTGCTCAAACCGACCGGTCTGCAAATTCACAACGTTGCCTTACTATTTTGCTTATACATTGGATTAGTTCAATCCTCGGAAAGAAAATACCTGTCAATGATATCTATCCCATCCTTTGCAGTGCAAGCATCGCAAGAGTTCCGAAACGTAGATCGTCGTATACGTCAAAGTAGCAATTAGAGTGTCCCGGCACACTACTCGCTGCCGTTATCCCTTGTCGAGTCAGAGCAGTCCATGACAGATTCGCCGATACTAGGCTCGCTTTCGTGCCAAATTGCACGTCCCGACAGCTCACCATAATATGCACCACCATTGGTAAACGCCACACAAACCTACGGAGACACTTCGTGTTCGCGTCGCAGCGCGCTTCTCCGTCGGGACAAAATGCACACCATCGACTGTTGCCGTTTCGGGTGCCGGCTCGGGAGTTCCGACACGATATGGCATCTGTAAACTTCTAGTTGTATAGCATGAAGTGGTATTTCGGCAAGCGTATCGAGTGTAGCATCCTGCGCTTATATCAGCGACAATTACGTTCGGTAGGCGAGCCTGACTCACAAGGATGTTTTTTTGGATCGGTCTCCGCTCCGTGTGACCAGAAGTTAAGTGAGTTAAACTAAGCACTGTCAGAATCATCCTCCGCGCTGTCCATCCTGATCGCTGTACGAGAGAGATAGAGAGTGTGTCGTCGGATTTGTGTCTTCGAGCACTGGCACGGCCCTTAGTGTGTCGCCGTGATGGGGTGTGGCCAGTTCGTCCTCGACGCGCAATGCGTGTGTCGGCATAGAGAGCGCGTATACGTACAGGCCTGCAAGATCTCCCGACAAGACGTCCAGTGCTGTCCAATTCCTCTATTGTTGGCCAAGCTGGTTCGCGGACTGCAGGATCGCAAGCTCTTCGCTATCGCCCACCACGTTCAGCCCTGTGCAGTCCGTACGTAGATGTAAGGTGCAGACGGAAGGAAAGATCTGGACGAGTGCCTCCGCATCTTGCATGGCGGTATAGTAGATCCTAAGGTTACGTATGCTAGGGAAAACCGTCCGCGGTCCAGGATCTTGAGTTTCGAAGATGGACCCACCGAGCGCGAAAGATTCGGTAGATGAAAGGAGAGAGATGGAGATGTGTGGGAAAAGGTTTACATGAAGGGATTCGAAGGGGAGCTAAAGAGAAAGTAGCGACGGCGTAGTTAGAGGCTAGGATCGCAAAGTCATGTGAGTGGCGTGTGCCAGCTAGCACGAGTCTCAGCCTACGTAGTCGAGGTGGGCTAGTGACACATGCGAAAGGCGCTGTAGAGGTAATCTTCGCCGTCGTCTGAATCTTCGTCAGCAGCAGCTCTTCCGGAGCTTGTTAGGATGCACTTGAGACATCGGTGTCATCTTGCTGCTCGAGGTACCTGCTGCTGCGTCAAGGCTCTTCACTGTACTGATCGACGTCATGTTCGCTGAGGCAGGAGACGTGGACGCGGTACTCGAGACCGTGAGTTTTGCTGATGCCGAGGAGGCGGGTGCGATTTTTACTGTGGCCGAGGACGTGGGCGTAGCCTTTGACTAGTGGTCGAAGAGGTGAACCCAACCTTCAGGATCGGTGTGAGTTTTACAGGCGTCGAAGGCCAAAAGCTGCCTTCACGATCCTGAAGGACGTCGAAATTTCCCGTGTAACAATTGAAATAGTTTGCACGGCGCTCTTTGAGGACGTCATGGGATTCACACTGGACGAAGGCGTCATAGACCTCGCGGTGGTCTTCGAAGTGATAGCGGTAGTAGCCAGCTTAGTTGTGGAATAAGTAGTCGAACCTGCGGAGGTCTTTAGCATCGAGACGGGAGCCTTCGAAGAAGACTTCATAGCCTTACAGTTATCTGCTTGGACACCGCTGTGCTTCCCAAGCGACGTCGCATCCGCGTTCGGCGATTGGTCCATTGCCATGCCAATCTCGTCCGAAAAGCGCTGTTCGTGTGTCGAATGGACCTCCACATCCCGCCGATTCTTGCGTTAGCCAGAAAATAAAGAAAAAATTACGACGCATGATGCAGAACGAGAAAAAGAGAATGTGGGGGTTTGAGCATGAAATTCTAGCCCCAAGAAGAGGTCATGTCTGAGGCAGGCGACGAGATGAGATGTTATGGCGCCCACTACGGAAATTGCGGTGTCCGGGAAAGACCCCTCCAACTTGAAGACATTGGTGAGAGTAAAGTTTCCGAGGAACACCCGGTCCTGAGCGAACATACACAGATGTTCGATAGAAGCCTTAGCTCTCGCCTTCTCATCCACCGCACGCTTTCGGTTGCGCGCGTTGGGGACAGCGTATATGATTATGGAAGGTAATGGGCGAATGTTCCCGTGTCAAAGTCGATTGGAAGGAGGAGTGGGACAGAGTCTTACAAGCTTACGTTCGAATTACCAAACCGCCTGTCAATGGAAGCGTAGAAATACAGAGACAGTATCTCATCCACATAAGCATTATAAGGTGGATAGCAGTTCTGCAATATGTCGTAAGTTAGCCGCGCACAGAGACACAGGAATAAGGCGCACAATAGTGTACATGTCCGTCTGGGACCGTCAGCGACATAGAGGCATAGTGCCTATACCCAGGCCCATTGGACAAAGCCTGTTTTTGCGACTCGCGCCGCTGCCATGAAGAGGCCTGATGCGAGGAGGATCACGCCACAGAACACTTGCATTCGCACGAAAGACTCGGCCTCGAGGTCGATGAGTGCGCCTGCGATAGGGTTCCCGACGAGGACCCCGATGCCAGCGCATGTAAAGCTCATACCCATGCGTGTACCAACAACCTTGATGTCTGAGGTGAGGTTGGCTAGGGCGGCGGCAGGTAGGGAGACGAATGACCCGACGAAGCACCCGTATAAAATCGTGAACGCAAGAAGAGATGCGGCCGTTTCTATTCGTATCCAAGCGAACGCGAGCACCGCGCAGGCGAAGGCGCATGGTATCAGGACGTTGATCGCTCCGAAAAAATCTGCTAGCCAATTCGGCGCTATTCGTCCAAAGATGGACGCTGCGTTAAGAATCGGCACGTAATAGAATGCTAGAGCAGGAGATGCGGATGTTTTGGCCGTGGCATAGGCGCTGATATAGAAGAAAGGGATATAAGAAGCCATAAAGCCAAAAATCATTCCGGTTGTGAATAGGACATAAGGAAGGTCGTGGAATGCCGACGTGTCGATCAGTTGACGCTTGGCGATAGGGATGTCGCGCCGCCTCATGACTGCCGAAGATAGAGCTAATGTGCCGAGGGCGGTGAATGCGATGATACGCGTAGCCCAACCGAACCCAATACGGCCGGATAACTGTCTGAGGATGACGGGGTAAACGACTCCCCCTGAAAACGCGTTAACGGCATGTGCTATGCCGCATGAGATCGATCACATACCAAGCCCACTCGCGGATGCGGCTATCCCGAGAACCAGCGCTCTCCTCCGTTTGAAGTAAGTGGCGAGGACGGCGACCGACGGGATGAATACAAGCCCTGCACCCAAACCGAAGCACACGCCTTGTGCGAGGAGGATTTGCCAAAAAGTAGTGCCCAAGCTTGTCATGAACATGCCGAACGTAATCAAGAACGAGCCTGCGATGACTTGGCTTGTGAAATATCCACGGTCAAATACAGGGCCAGAAACGCTGCCAAGCAGGAGGAGGATGAATGCCTGCGTCGACCCAATCCAAGCTATAGAGCTCGGAGAGCTAGAAGCGAGCACGCTTGTCTCGTAAGTAGTCTGAAAGGCACCGTAGCTGTTCACAAGTCCCCTACATAACATCAGCGAGATACAAGAGGGTAAATGGAGTACGTACCAGCTGTTGAAAATGAAAAAGAATGTACCAAGCACTTGCATCCATCCCCTTACACCACCGTCCGGAAAGACAACAGGAATCGTCGCTTGAGTGGAAGTCGAACTGTCCGCAGATGGCGAGTCGGGTGTTGACATCAACGCACGTTTCCCTTCGTCGTGGTAATCAGACATATTCAGAGGTTTACGCGGATGGCGGGAGACTGGGGGAAGGCGTAAGGTAAGTTCCAAGGGAACGATACGGCGTATATAGCTGTTAGCCTCATGATATAAAGATCCCGCAGGCCGTGGAGAAGAGAACGACCAACTGGATGAGATCCCAGGGAATCTGCCGGAGAGGTGAGCCTAGACCACACGGTGTGAACGCGGAGCGGGACATGTATTATCGCAACAGAAGCGCTGAGGATCAATGGGCATGTCTTGCATCGCGTAGTGCCTACGGGAAGGAATCAACGGAGGAAACTCCATGACACGTACAAGAACACCATTGCGTTGTCCGCGGCCGCGGAGAGCCGAGGACCCCCGCGATCGCTAGCTTCGCCGCGGGTAGTGGGGCATGCACATGCTTACCGTATAGTGCGGGATAGCCGAATGCGCCGCCCCTTTCTCTCAGAGTACGAATTAACGTATGTGAGAGTAATCTTGCTTGGAGAGCAAGCTGTCCGCCACCACGTTGCCAAGTAGCGGGTCCATCAGAATCAGAAGTTCATGCAGGGGGATCTCGCAGAATACGAAGGGCATAGGTTTAGACGTTTGGGTATTAACTGTGCAATAGGTGGGAAAGGTACAGCTCAGTCGCAGAGGGCGTCAAGGCGTTAAGATGACTGAGACGAAAGCGGCCGGCGAGCCACGCACAGAAGGGGCGTCACGGGAATCCGCAGTTTGGGTTGAGAAGTGCACCGCAAGCCTCACGTTGTTCAGCAGAGCCGACGGAGGAAGGCTCCGAGCTGTGAAGACCATGAATCAGCGAACGCAGAGTCGAGATGGGTCTTCGTACTCATAGCTAGTTGTCTGGACCGCCTTTACTGCCCGCATCTCCATACAGTAGTCTTCGACTCCACGCGTCCGCCCGCTTGCATTCTTCTCTTGCTAAGTAAAACATGACAGCCACAGAGCCGTTCCACTTGTCCTTGAGCAGCATGCTAAAGTCGTGACGAGCTATACGTGCTGATGCTGGTGGTGTAAGGGCTGCCGGAGGCGGAGGTTCGATGAGACGTTGTGAGATTACAGTCAAGCTATGGTTTGGACCTGTCAGCAATTGTAGAAGGATCATGTTTACCGATCCAACGTACTCTTTCTGATGTTGCTCCGTCCTTTCAGGCAAGCTTCAGTTTCAGGCATGGAGGACGATATGGAAAGTCACGTACCTGGTCAAAATCAAGTTGGACAGGCTATAATAAAACTGGAGGGTCATTAGTTACACGACTGCTCTGAAACAATATGGGAGTAGAGGAAACTTACGCCACCAGCAACGAGGCCACCGGCTACAGTGCTCAGGACGAAGGACATGATGATGGCTCGAAGGCGGGCCAATGTTTCGCGGCACTCGCTAGGTGCGCTCGCAACGACGCGACCGTGACAGTACTATAGTAGTCAGTAACAGCGGCAGCGGCATTCGCGGGTCGACGACCCAGATCACATCAATTGGCTTCGGCCACCGTGACCAGCCCTGCCGAAGACTTGTGTTCCCCCGATCATGGTCTCTGCCGACAACGTCAACTACGACGTTTGGGAACTCGTTTTCGCATATCTAAATGGGCCCGATCTCGCTGCTGTCACTTCAGTTAGTCGCTCATTCTGGGCATGTGCCCTCCCGCTCCTGTACAGGACCCTACCATTCCAGAATGCCCAGGCGAAAGGATATCCTCGGGTAAGTACCCTGTTGCAGCCCATATTCGCGTGTACGTGGAGTAATACGCGCTCAGGTAAAGACACCTTTTGCTGTGTTACGGTCGCGCCCCTCCTACGCCATATTCGCGCGCATTGTCGGTGTGTCCCTGGTCTCTATGCGGAGCATTGCATCCTCATCACTACTGTCAGACATACGCGCAGTGCCACTGTCTAATCCTAGGGCTCAAAAAGCCGGACCAGAACTCGGCTTCCTCGCTGACGCTCACTTCGCTGTCGCATCCGCCCTGAACCTCACGTCGTTCACTTGCACCGCCCCGAGCGCCATCCCTTCGTTCCTCGTTCCTCTCCAAAAGAAGGAACGCCTGCAACATTTACGCATACACGCCGATTTAACCGTCGACATGGCCTCGGAACTCGTCAAGATCGATCATCTCCGGTCACTTGTCCTCGATCGCGCCTCCTGCTGGGTCCTGGATGTATTACCACAGTGGGCAGAGGCGATGAAGAACACGCTTCGACAGCTGACGATATTCGTGAGTTTACCGTGCTTGTTACCCAAAGTTTGAACTGATCCGCTCCAGTCAAGTCCCGTTGCAAATCCCTGCGTCCTGGCTCAGACTGTTGAGAGGCTCCCCAAGCTCCTCGGATTGCATGTTGTGCAATGCCCCAATATACCGCATGCGGAAGTCTTTGCTCTTGCAGATCACACACCCAAGCTGCAGAGTCTTGCGTGTACCGTGATTGTGCGTCTCTGTCCTTTCATTCACTGCATCGGGCTTACGCATCTGTTATCAGGGGAGCAGTCGTTCCCTGCCTCAGGTATCTTTCACCGAGCTCAAGCATCTCGCTCTCGACATCCCCGGTCGCTGTCCCCCGACATCGCCTCTTCCCACACCCATCACCATCCCGCATTCCCTGACCAATATTCTTCCGCTCACACGCTTCACCCATCTCTCTTCCCTCGCCGTATTTTCGAACATCTCTGAGCCGCTCGATGACAGTGCTCTCGACGGTCTCCTTCATGTCCATGGTCCATCACTCCGCTGTCTCCGTCTACAGGGCGTATCCCTCGATCCAGACGACATTCGAAACATCGCAGCGCAGTGCACAAACCTCGAGAAGCTGCTCGTTCCGATCCCGGTCGACGACATGGTTAGGCAGCGCTCCTATTTTTTGTATGGATGCTGACTACGGAATAAGGACGAGTTTATCGGCGCGCTTTCGCATTCGGAGTCCCTCCGTACACTCGTCGATGCGTCCGTAAATGGCGCACATTCACATCGCGTGTCTCTCACCAATGAGCCCGTGCGGGACCTCATGGGGGAAGTCGAGTCGCTGCGCCGTGTCATCAGCCAAAATCGGTTTTGGACGGTGCGTTATCTGCTGTCTATCGTTAATTTACTACCCTAAGCCCGCCGTAGGCACACTATAGTCCAAGCGGAAAACAGGTGACGATGGAACGTGTAAGGCGGCCAGTGGGCTCGCTGAACTGGTTTATGCCACCGCCCGAGAGCGGAGTAGATGATATACAAACACAATATTAATGCTTATCCTTATCGGGGTGGCTCGGCGGACGTGCGTGCATTTGTACGAACAGTATGGAGTCTTGGCTAAGTGTTTTTGTCGGACCTGCCCGAGAGAGCCTGCCACAAGTGTGTGTGCCACGTGTTGGCAGGTTGAACACCGGTTGAATCCATTCTCCCGTGCGTTCAAGCGTCCAGTGATCCAAACGTCCTCGCACGGCTTAGCAAGATGCTTATCGCTTCTCGGAGCTACAAAATGACCCCAGCATCTCTCGCAAATATATCGGCGCCCTTGTAACGCGCGCCGCTTCCCTCCACAAAGTTGGCTCGAGAAACACCAATGATACACCTCTTGGCGTGCTGGCAAAGTCTTCTTCACGTTCGCGTTTGGTTAGCGTGTAGAAGAACGATCAATGGCACGGACCATGAATATGACAGGTGACCGCATCTGTATGGCCTGGCGAGTAGTCGGCTCTAGGTATACAATTTTTCCGAAGGAGGGGCGAAAAAGAAAGCTGGTGGAGCGCGCCCTGTATGGATCTAACTTCTTGTTCTTCTCCTATCCGCTTTCTTCCGAGTTCAATCCAAGAGGACGTCGAAGGATGTCGGACGACACATCTGAGCGCTTTTGCAAGAAGGTAGCAGTAGTCGCTGATGCTCGGGAGAGGAATGATGCGTATGGATTCGTTGCATTCTCGAGCTGACTCCTTCGGCCGACTCATCCCAAGGCAGTGTATTACATCATCCATCCTTTTCACAGGATCTCCTTCGTGTGTACAACAGATACAACGTCCTGAGAAGATGTCCGGAAGCAGACCGCAGCCCAGCCATTCTTGGCTTCCGTCCTCGGTCTCGGAGTGTATCTCCCTGACCTATGCTGCGCTCTCCTTCTCAGCATAACCATGTGGGGGCTCCTCCAATAGATAAGCGAGCCGCATGGCTTACTAGGGCGAAGGCGAACGATAACTGTCCCCACATGTCTGTACGTTGCCAGGAGCTTGCGGTGCTCGTATTCGATTGAATGGTGGCCAAGAACGAAGACGTCTGGAGACATTTAACCAACCGGAATCAGCTGGACAAAGATAGCCGCTGTTGGGCGCCTCGACCTAGGTGCGCTCCAACGAGTGCAGAAATCTCGGTACTCTTCAGCGGAGATTTTGAAGTCACTCGACCACGTTTGCAGGATTTCCCGGACAGCCGCACCCCTACGCTAGGACGCCGCCAATGTGCTCCGAACATAGACGTCCGGCATTGCTATCGCTCGAATACTATTCAATCGAGGGCAACAGGATATCTTTCCGAGGTTTTCGAACAATGCACGAATTATTCTTATGCCCTTGCAAGCCTCCCGTGTTTAAATACCTTCATCAGTCTGGGATGCTCTGCAGCGAACGCTCTACCTGCTCGGCGATATCACAGCCCACAATGCCAGCTAATAGCACTAGCCAACTTTCGTCAAGTGAAACTCGAGCACGCCTTTATCCACAGCAAGTTTGGTATTGTGTCGCCAGCTTCATATTCGTTATCTGTCTCGGCCATGTCATCTCTCTTTTATCCGCAGGACGACGGAGACGACAGGCCTTCGCAAGGTATTCGGAGCGAGTCGATATAGATCACCAGCGGCGTAAGACCGGGGGCATTCTGTGGAGGCAACTACCAGTCGCAGGCACTAGCCTCTGGAGGCGCTTGGCGTATCGTACTGCCATCCGCACAGGCAAGGACTGCACATTGAACTTCATGGAGGTGTTCGTAGTTGCTGGCTACTTTGTCTTGGTGTGGACTTGGTGTCTCATCAACAGTGCGCCTCTCTTGTCCTCGTGCACTCTCGCGGCACTTATTGTCCTGGTAGCAACAAATGTACAAACGGGAGAAAAGTTCAACATCAAGTACCTGGGTAATCGCGCAGCAACGATCGTATCTTCCCAGTTATCTTTGGTGGTTGCTTTGGGTATGCGGAACAATATCATCGCAGGTAAGAATTTTCTTTCGCATCCCCTCATATCCCTCTAATGACATCTCTCTAGCCCTTACGGGCATTAGCTTCGAGAAGGTTTGTAATATTGATTAGTACTTCGTTACGTTTGCTTCTCATGCTCTTTCAAGCTCAATTACTTACACCGAATGTTCGCGCGCATCCTCACACCAGCTATCTGGCTTCACGCGGGCTGCAAAGTGCGACCCCCCTTTGAAATGTTATACAATCCCGATTGATCGTGTCTTCATAGCTTGCAAGCGGGTATGCACCATGCGCGTCAGCCGTGTGTGTCAGTCCACTCAAAGCCATCCTAGACCAAGGGTTAGAGCATCGCTACACAATCCGGATATGGCCTGCGGTTTACTCGCGATCGCTTCGTTCACTGCCCTCTGGGCATTTTCATGGGGCCCTCTCAGACGAAGGGCGTACGAACTTTTTTACTTGTTTCATTTCCTCACGGTTTTGTAAGCTCTTTTTCCCCCTTCAGAAGTACACCGCTAAGCTCTATGCCCACCAGCTTGCTCCTTATAGGAGCGTATCTTCACGCCCGGTCATTCGAGTAAGTCTCTCGCTATTTACCCGCACCTTGTTCTCAACCACCGTTCGTCTATTATAGGTTGGGCTATTACATCCTTCCCGCGTTGGGTCTCTGGGCTTTGGATCGCCTCTTACGCGTTATACGCATCTTTATCTTCAATCACGGCTACTTCGGGCTTACATCCGGCACCGACACTTTCGACGCAACCGCTGAACTCATCACGAGTGACGTTGTTCGACTACGTTTCCGTCGCCCTTCTCATCTGCACTGGGAGCCGGGACAGAATGCATGGCTTACGATGCCAGGTGTCTCGGCACTCCCATTTGAGTCCCACCCGTTCACCATTGCTACGGTTGATTCACCTTTGGAAAGTGGCACATCCACCGAGAAGGACGAGCTACAGCCGACCCCAGCAAAGGGAAAGGAGCTCACATTTATCATCCAAACTAGAAGAGGCTTCACGCGGAGGTTACAACAAATCGCATCGACATCTGGGACTCTGAAGGTCTTGTTCGACGGACCGTACTCTCTTCCGCCACGCTTGGCCTACTACGATACCGTTGTCCTGTTCGCTGGTGCGCGATACGATCCATCCGTGCGGATGTCGGGATTCAATATCCTTGTTAGGTGGCACTGGCATTTCTTTCACATGCCCCCTCTTCGTGGATCTTGTCCAGTGGGCTCCGAATCCCGAGTAAATCCAAGCTAATTCTGATCGTGCTTACAGTAAAGCTCGGAGAGATCCGTCCTATTGTCGCTCGGCCATATTTGTGTGGGCGATCCGTGATCCGGGTCTGTCACACCGTTCTCTCAGCGCTGCGAAGCTCACAGATAGTACAGAGCTCATTGGCGCCGTGTACGACGATCTCATACAGGCTCTCAAGGATTCACCTTCTACTCTCTGCCTTTCAGTACGCATTCACGTCACGCGGATACACGGGGTGACTCTTCCCGTATCAGACGCCGAGGATCGTGCTTCGTCTACAGGCACAGAGAACGGTTCAGTGAAGGACCTCATCGCCCGCGCCCCACACACCGAAACTATTTCCGGGAGGCCATCAGTTCAAGCCATTCTCGAAGAAGCCATCTTATCCGCTCACGGACCTGTGGCAGTTGCTGGCAAGTATTTTGACTTGAACAATTCGGCTTTCAGTCACACCAAGATCTGTAGTATGTGGGCCAGACAGCATGTCGAGGGAGACTAAGCGCGTCCTGCGATCATCCCTCGCTGGGCCGATGAAAATTCTGGAAGGCGGATCGACCGTCGATCTCTTCGTTGAAACCTTCGGAGCTGTGAGTGTGCATTCCCGTCAGTGCGCGTGCACTGTCTGACCTTCCCAGTAGTGAGCTGGTGTATTGTACGTCCTGGAAGATTCGTCTAGCTGGTGACTTGTGTACCTTTGGAAGAACGCCTTTAGTAATGAAGTCTCTCGCGACCGATTTTACCGTATTACATCCATTGAGAGAGCCAAGGAACGAAGGAACCAAACAGCGCGTGTCACAATCCATACATAGCCCGGGCTATCAAACTCCAAGCCATCATTCAGCAAGTTCTCGGGATCTTAGAATGTCGAGAGTCCGTGAATTGGTAGGGGCGAACGTCTGTAACATGGCCTTCTCTCTGTGCTGTCAGCGCTGTTGAGAAGGGGACATCGACTGCGGCGAAGCCACGATGCGGACTTCGATTAATTCTCGGCGATCTGCTGTTGGTACTGAACTGTGGCGTTCCTATGATGGCTTGCGACATATCGGACACAGACCAGGTTCGGGTCTTCGGCGTCCCCATTCACATGCTGTGCTCGGTGTTGATCGGTGAGCCGGATCCGAGGACCAAGGTTGGCTGCTGCAGACCGCTAGTTTTCAGTGAAGCCTCTCGCGATCTACGCGTTTCGCAAGTACTAGTGCGGTGTCGGGCGGTTACCTTCACCCTCCCTCAAAGAGAGAGATACGCCAGGCGTTTTATGCAAGCCGGTCGGCCACCCGGGGCTTCCCAACGTGTTTCGGGACGTCATAGTTGGGCCTTCTCGTCCTCGGCACGTATAGCCGGTATTTAAGCTCTCGCACACAAGACAGAACGTCAGCCGTTCCTAGCGTTAGTATCGAAGATACTCTGCATAGTAGCGCAAATATTTAATGAACAGCCGTTATCCGTTCCTTCTTCGTATAGGCAAAGTGTTCCTGTATTTATCCTAGCGCCATACCCCAAATGCCAACTTAGCTCAGTTCCTACGCGGTTCCAGCGCACTATTCTGAGCGCTGAGCTGTACATATTGCCAAGCTGCATATCCAAGTTGGCCGTCTTTGTTCCGGAGTAAATGCTGTAGTTTTATTACTAGCGGAATTTATAACGCACAATGTTTTTCAAAGACCTCACTATGTTCTCTAATAACAATCGGAGTCTGACCGACGGAGATTGACCTCCGAAGATTTTGAGCTTTTGGCCAATACTTCCTTCCCCACTACAACATGATCAGGAACGTTGGCACAGCAATAGCCGCTATCAGGGTTCGATGGCGGCTGGTAGCGGTTAGCTAGGTGCCAGCCCCCATCGAAGTTTAAACGCAGCTAATAGTCTCACGAGTGTGAAGTTACGTGCTAAACGATGCCTTTGATTGACACATGAGCGCGTGCGTGCTTGTGTGTGATCGCCACATTATTAATAATGAATCACTGAGTGACTAGACAGCCAACACCAGTGCAATCACGTCATATCACACGTCATCCGCTCAAGGACCTTCGAGGACGGTGCCGGACCGCGCCGAAGCCAAGACCTCTAGCTGAAATGCCCTTTCTCGACATTCACGACCACAGGACCCAGCTCGTACTCGTCGGCGTATGCACCGCGCTTGCAACGACCTCCCTTTTTACTGCCCTCAGTGGTCGTCGTCGCAGAAAGCTCCGGCGCCATCTCGACGAGTCCATAAGGTCTTCAATCATTGCGTCCGGCACTACCGGCGTCTTGCCGTCGTTTTCGGAGCCTGGCCTGAAAGCAAAGCGGCAGTATCATGCACAGGAGCCTGTCCTCGCGGAGTCTAGGGATGTATACGTCTACGATGAAGACCTGGTTCGCGAGCAGCTCGCGCGTAACTACGCGTTTTTCGGTGAGGAAAGCATGAGGAACGTTCGAGCCGCATCCGTTGTCGTCGTCGGATGCGGCGGTGTTGGAAGCTGGGCAGCAGTCATGCTCGCACGATCGTGCGTCCTCGTTCCCATTTTAACTTTATCCTATCGCAAAAGTTGGATCGCAGGGGTGTGTCTAAAATTCGTCTCATCGACTTCGACTATGTCACCCTTTCTTCACTCAATCGTCACGCGACGGCACACCTTGCAGACGTCGGCACACCCAAAGTTCTGTGCGTCGCGCGTACGCTTCAGCAAATTGCACGCTTTGTCGAGGTCGACCCTCGCATAACACTGTGGCGTGCAGGGGAGGGTGACGATCTTTTGGAGGGTGCGGATTGGGTTGTCGGTGTGTGCGGCCGCGGCACTAAACATCTCCCTACTGACCGGTCCGCAGATGCAATCGATAACATTCAGACCAAAGTCGATCTCTTGAAACATTGCGCTCTAAAGGGCATCAAGGTCTTTTCGTCTATGGGCGCAGGGGCCAAGTCCGATCCAACTCGAGTACAGATATCCGACTTAAGCGCGACGCATTATGACCCCCTTGCGCGGGCTGTCCGCCAGCGGCTACGTGCTGCGTTGTCAGGCAAATCCGGTTTGTATACCCCACCCGGATATCTGAGATCTCCTAACGCACGGCGACAGTTACGCCCGGAATCCCTGTGGTATATTCGACTGAGGTTCCGGGAGACGTTGCCTTGTTACCTCTCCCGGAGGAAGAATTCGAAAAGGGCAAGATTGATGAACTTGCAGCGTTCGACGATTTTCGCGTACGCATCCTACCCGTTCTAGGTGCGGTGTTTTGCGAGAGGGGCGTCCTCCGGCTTGCTCATGAGACAGCAGGTCCCTTGCCCGCGCTATTTGGACTACATATCGCAAGCTACATCATTTGTGAGCTTGCTGGGAAACCCCTCGAACGGCCTCTCCCAGTGCGCCACCGCAAGAAGCTTTATGAACGGTTGTGGAAGGACTTACTTCATCGGGAAGAACGCATTGCTGGCTACCAACTGGGGTGAGCACAATAAGCGCAATCGACACCTTTCGCTAACTATCTCTTTGTTCTCAGAACACTGCCACTCTCACACGGAGACATTGCACTCATTTTTGAGGACATATCCCTCGCCCGCACCATTCTTCCTCCCCATCCGACTTGCGCGCGACCAGCCCTCATACGCTGGGATCCATCCCTACCACTGTCGATTGAAAACTGCGTGGTAATGGAGTACAGGGAAGCCGAGCGCGCCGTCGTGGATGTATTTGGTGTTGTAACCGAGCAGCGTTCCCACTCTGGGGAGAGCTCTGGCGAGGACTCAGGAGAACTCGTGTCTGCTACTAGCTCTGAGGTTCTCGTCGAGGCTGTAGACGAGGTTTTGGTTGTCGATGCGCGCGGAGACCTTATTCCGCGCCACACCATACGCCATGGCCACCGACCGAGTTCTGTGTGGGGCGAGGAAGTTGGACTGGTAGTCAAGAAGAGACTTGCAGAGGCGCGGCGATTCAGGGAGTGGGCCCTGCAATAATCGGTTCTTCGTCGGGGACCAGGAACCCCGTCGTATAGTCCTGACTAATCCCTATGACAAAGTAGAGACACTATAAAGGAGAATGTTAATGATGCCAATAGGCCACGAAGGGTGCAGGAGCGACTCGTACACCACACGCGCGAGGCCGATGCCCGACAACCGACAACCGACAACCGACAACCGACAACTGACAACCGACAACCGGAGCTCACCAATTCCACGCCGCATCCTTAAGGTGTGACACACCGTTTCAAGACAGCAAATAGTTATTATTGGCATCCCAGGGAGAGACGGGTTCTTTCTCTTACACCTCGACGCCGTCACGCACGCCTCAATCTATCATGATAGAGAGCGTTTAACTGTCTAGGCGTCAGTGTGTGAGGAATCTCGGACTTACGGATGTGCATCAGTGAGGTTTCGAATTTCAACGCCAATGTTTGTTCCCGCAACTTGCTTGTTTGTGTAATTTCTCTCTATCATCCGAAACTGCAGGAGACAAAGGTGTAGTAATCATTGTGTACGGCGTAGTTCTAACGATCACTCTTACTAACTCGCCCTAACAGAACTCTAGAGTCGAGCTGTGAGAATATAAGAGCTTAGAGATGGCTTGAAGATGTTCAAACTAAAAAGGCCTGGATTCTCGTTGTCTGCGAGCGTGTAGCGGGAATACACGGCAGAACAGAGTGTCGTTGGGAATAGAATCAGCTCAGAAATCGACCTTGGAATCTCCGACTGAATGCTGTAGTTATGTGAGGGGATGAGTGGAGGAAGTAGCAGATACAGCGCACTTGAGCTGATCCTATCCCTTCGTCGCGGACCTCGCGAACTGTGTCTACTTTTACTGCAAGAGCTCTGGGAGCAAACTGCTGTGCGAACCGCTCAAAATATTATGATTATCGCTGAGAAAAGCTGTACGCACACGCTGCCCAGATCCCAGTTCTATTGCGCCAAGAGTCACTGAATTTCCGGCCCCATCGTTGGACGCTCCGGCCCCGCCGCGAACACGGCGAGCGTTCAGAGTGGCCATGAGGGAGTTGGAGTAAACTTTGATACACTGAGGAGAAAGGAAACGGGTGAAGTGGACGTAACGTACGGCGGCTGAGCATGAAGAAGAAACAGATGTATATGAAGGAGTTCTCCGACGCAAGATATGAAGTCAAGGAGCAGACAGCATCAGTGCTGTGCGAGAGTGTAAGAGCATCTGCGAGAGCAGGACAGAGACACGCTTACCTCGTAAGAAGACCAGTGTTTACACAAAACAGCGTCTAGAAAACGTCAGCGGTGAGAGACAGTGTGCTAATGTGCACGCACGAGTCGGTTGAGCATGCTGTCCGTCCTGACCGTTCCGGATGTGTCTCTCCAAACGAGCGGTATCATAACAACCTCACACTCACCTGCGGAAACCTGTGCGAGAGGACTGGAGGTAAAAACACATCGCAGTGGTAATGGATACGTCCGTTATGGCGGTAGCAATATTGATGGAGTACGACAACGGCTTTTTGGTACGTCAATGAGGTGGAATGAGTCATACCGGCGATCGATGCATACGCGAAGATGAGCGATGAGCTCTGCAAATGTCCCGAGGTGAACTCTGCAACGTGAGCGGGTGAGCAGTACCGGGGGTGCGATACAGAGAATCATTGATACCCGTTGCCGAAGTACACCGCATATGTACCTGAGGGAAGAACGCCGTCAGTCCACCAATCGCATTCGGTGCAAGATACACACAGAACTCTCCAACGACAAATACAGCCACCAGTCCCGAGACGAAAATATTCTTCTGGCTGACTACGCGGCATAGAGTCAGCGTCAGAGTCAGAGCAGCTGTAAAATGGCACATACGCCTGTATATCCGATACACGAAGAACCTAATGCAAATGGACGATACAACATAAGCTCGGAAAGTGGACAATAGAAACGACGAACGTCTGAACAAATAAGGCCAGAACAGCCTACATCCAGGTCAGCAATAGGACACGGTATCATATTTATCTCACATACCGCGGGTAGAACCTCAGCCATAATTGCCCTGGCACTGGCTTAGCATCGCATACTTCAAGTCGACGAGTTGCCAAGTGATTACAGACCATTGAAGGATGCCGAGAAAGGCTGGATTATCGAAGTTTGTCACTACATATCGGTAGACTAGAGACGTGTCCTCAGCCAATCGTCCTAACTAGATAGGACAAGTGGCAGAAACACACCTCCGTATGTAATGAGAGCCTGGTGAAGTGTGTCCAAGCACCAGACTGCACCAACCTTAAACGAGCTATATTAATCCTGCAACCAGAAGAAATAGCAGCATACTAAGTTCTTGAGGATGGCATGATCTTGCGTGTACCGGGTAAAATAAATCCATGTCTGCAGGCAGGTAACTAACAGCGATGTGAGCACTTTGCGAGGTTGCTTCGCAGCGCAATAACCGACCGCCATAGAGACTTAGAGAAATAATTAGAAGACGTACAAAAGATACATCAAGAGACTCACCCCCCGCTAATGACGACACCAAGATACAGTGCACCTAAACTAGAAGCCGGAAGAAATGTGATCAGCTGCTTCGAGCTTGAATGGAAGGTGGCCGAGGACGACGTGCTCACGTCTTATCGTATACACTGGACATTCCAACAGGATTATACCTCGTTTGCAACTGTGACCAGTGGATTTGATACCAATGGAAGCCTCGGAGAAAGGCAGGTGCCTCGAGAGATCCCCAGGCGACTCCGGCATATATGCAGCGCGAGACCCAATATCGATGAGCACCGTTTCACAGAAGCCGTAGCAGACTCAGAATTGTGTGCTCGAGTACTCTCGAAGACGCATAAGAAACTACGTAACGTACGACGGTGGCACTTGGTGAAGAAGATCAAATGAAAGACGAAAATATCCGAGTGCACAAATGCAGAGCATCTGTGAAGAATATGTGCCAGTGAATCACTTTCCTCAGGCCGCCTCCGGAGGTAGAAGCAATCAGTGCCAGAAAGCTTCTCAAGTCAAGGATGTCCAGCCATGAATCTCAGAAGCAAGTTGGACGCTCAGAGCTGTGTGACTAAAGCAGGAAGCTCGGTGCCGCTCGCGTGCAAGGAGAGGCGTTCGGTTGACTTCCAGTTCGGTAAGCCGACGCGGGCTGACAAGTGAGAGAATTTGTGTCCGAGTCAGGATTCCGGGGATTACCGCATTCGGCAAATCCCACACGGCCCCCGGCCGCTGCTCGCGAGCTTGAACACACGCCAATGCGGAGACCGTCGGGCATCCTGCGTAAACATGAGCTCAGGCCGTAACTCCTTCGGCGCATGACTCGTGACTCCCCTATCCCCCCAACCAGTATCATTGACCTTCACTGCAGGCGCAAAGTGGTTGTGGTGGTGAACCCCAAGGAGTTTAGCTCATGGCAATCCTGCGGCTTGGCTGTAACCTCCGAGAATGCCGATTCATATCTATGACGGTATTTATCGTTGAAATTAACTCGCGCGTCGTCCGTGGTCCGTGGTCCGTAGTTTGATCACGCGCGTGTACTTTACCTCCGAGGATATTTAAAAAAACATACTCTCTGTCTGTGTTATACCCTATTTACTTAGCTCACAGATTCAGTATTTACAACCTGCTCTAATTATTTCTATATCTACATGCTACAACTGTATCTGAGTGCTGAGCACTTGATCCATAAACTGTGAGTGACTTCGTCAGGTTGCAGGCTGCTTTGGTCAGGTCACGGGTTGCTTTGGTCAGGTCACGAGTTGCTTTAGTCAGGTCGCAGGCTGCCTTGATTATATCGGCATGTGA